>PVIJ01004637.1:0-114707 GCA_004024925.1 Scalopus aquaticus
CTTAAAAAAAAAAAAAAAAAAAAGGACCACCTGCTTGGTGGCCAGACGGGATGTGTGTGACCCCATCCTTCACCAGAAACTTTGGATACAACTATATCATGATGCTCTGAGGATAAACAGTCCTCAACAGTCCTTAAGAAGAAATTAAAGGCCCAAATAATAGATGATGAGTAACAGGCCACAATCGTTGATGTGATTGAGAAATTATGAATCAGGGTAATTTTCATCAATTAGGTGTTTTTTAAGGAAAAAGAAAGTTACTTGTAAAGTATCCAGGATTGGGCTGAGTAAGGAAGCGGTTTTGTCATCACTTTGTTCAGGGATGGGACAGCTGTGACTTTCTTTTGTTATTGTGACCCATGGAGAAAACCCACAGCCTTACCTCTGTCACCTCCTAAAGTAATGATAGCATTGACTCTCACCTCAGACTACTTAAAAACCACTTAAAATGGCAAGAAAAATATCATTTGAGTGACACCACACACATCAGCACAGAAATCTTGTAGATTCTTCAAAACTCAGAGGAACCACGATTTAGTTCATTTAAAATTTAGAGGGAAAAAAGAGGCGAAAACTTTAAGCCTGGATGAGAAATCTTCAAAACTGTCATTTCTGCCCTTGTTCATTACTCAAATCAGCCCGGGGTCCAGCCCGCGCAGCCCCTCAATGCTTCAGCCCCTGCAGGCAGCTCCTGGCCCCTCTACTCCCAGCAGGTACCCACCTTTAAAATCATGTCCTCTACCACCGATGCATACACATTCTTGTGAAGCGCCACGGGCTGCAGGGTGATGCCAATCTAGAAAAGCAGAAGAAAGCTATTTGTTCTGACATCTATGCTAAAACCAAGCTCTCTCCAAACAAGCAAACTGCTCTGAGGCCCAGAAAAATGACCACTTGGAAGAATTAACTTGACAAATGTTCTTACAAAACTCATGGGGAAGTAACACAGAAAATAACAACTGAAAGAATGTGTTACCCAATTTCTCCATGTTTTTGAAACTGATTGTTTAAAAATGCTATTGAAGTGCTGCTTTTACTCTCAAATCCCCTTCATGGGAGAACCAGGTCAGACTCTGCCATGAATCCCCCAGTGGGATGAGCACATCGGAGAGCCTGGAATCAGATCCTAAGTCCCCACTGGCAGAAGGTAAATATGCACCTTCCTTTTGGCCTATTTTAATTTCATCCTGTAAATGAAAACACTGTCTCACTTTGGGTTCTTAGCAGCTATGCAGGTGGCAGACGCCAAAGAGCTGCTGCTCCACCAGGGGACAACACTGCTGCATCACAGGGTCATGTGCGCCACCTCACACCACGGACACGGCACCTGGGCGCCCTGGAAGTGTCAGGGAGTGCTTACCCTCGGAACCATGACTTGGAAATATTATGATATGCCTCGTGAGGAAAAAGGGCTTCCACAGAGGCGAATGACAAAAAAGGAGCTGGAGAGTGAAACACTGTCTGGACTGAGTCGCTTCTGCTTCAATTCCATGCTCAACAGTAACCTTTTCACATGCAATTAATTCTGTTGCCCAAGAGCCCTGATGTGGGAAAGTGGGTGACCAGAGAACGAACCCCAAGTTGACCAGAAGGAAATCAGATATGGCCTTCACTCACAAAGCCTGGCGTCACCATGTGAAGGTGAAGACCTGAACGTCACGCACCTGGCTTATGGTCTAGCAACACCTCAGGCCACAGCCCCCTACCTTTTGAGTGACGTCACCAATAAATTCAGACCCTGGGGTTGGTGGCAGGTAGAATTTCATTTCTTCCTGTTTCTCCTCCTGTTCTTTTTTGATGTTTATCTTTAATGGCTCTGAGAGGCTGAGGACATCCACCTCCTCCTCAGTCTCCGGCTCTCGCTTCTGAAACTGCTGCAGTTCCTCCAGCTTCCGGCAGAGGGTGTCAGCAGAGGAGAATGACGACGGGCACTCTAAATGAGAGGTGATCAGTCTTATGACTGCTGTGGTGACAAAAGAAAAGGACTTTTCATCCTCAAAAGATCAACAGTCTGAGGTCCAGAGAAGAATGGATAAATGTCAAGGGAGGACCTTCTTTCTGGTTCTAAAACTCTATGGATCTATAATTATGAGAATTAGTTAACTCATGTATTTGAAAAACAGAGACAGGCACCCTGTGCTAAGAGGTAAGTGAGCAAATAATTACTACCTTATTCTGACTTGCGCCACCAAAAACCAGGCCAGATCCCCACCCCTTCCATATTAATTACTATTTTTTTTCATATTTAAATCTGCAAAATTGAGAAATGCAAAGTGAAGAAGACAAAAACCACTCATATTCTCACATTATTTTAATGTACACTGTGCATCCAGCCTTAGAAGTTGATTTATATAAATCTAATCATAGAGTATTAGCTCTGAAGGCAGCAGGGGCTCTGGGCATCTGAGCGCATCTTACTGACTTTATGGACCAGTTAGTGAGGCCCACACCAGGTACAAGACGGCCAAGGGCGCCCAGCAGAGCGGGGTCAGAGTACCCCGCTCCTGGCTTCCTCTGCTGTGTCCACTAACACTCATGAATTAATCAGTCACATTAACAGAAAGTGATGCTTTGTGCACATACTACCAGTGAAGCACAGAAGTCATCAACATGGTCACTGCTCTCCAGAGCTTATATAAATTGGACAAGCCCTCAAACTTCTCATAGTAAGTGGTCCTGGAGAACAGGGAAAAGAGGTGGCTGCAAATATGGAAAACAAGAGGCCTGTGCTTTAAAAGACACCCCACTTCACACAGGGAAGGGGAGCTTGTTTTCTTCCATAAATGGGATTGGGAGCATAAAACAACCATAATTAAAGGTGAAAGTCAAAATATTCTTCTCCCCTATTCCTTGCCCCTACTCCCATACAGCACAGCCGTCTGTGTCTTTATCAGAACACAACTCACTTAACTGTAACATTATTAGTTGTTTCCATCTGTACCTCCCACACAAGGAAGTCACTTCCTAACTAGGTCTGGAGAGAATGATGCTAAGAAGGGGGGCTCCTGAACTAACATTCCTGGTCAGGGCACAAAACCTGAAACGCTTCATACGGGGGCTGACAGGAACGCATGGGAACAACAGGCCAGAGGTTCTTGTTTTCCAAGGCACCTTCTTCCACGTCCTCAGGTCCTTGACCTCAGCGAAGGAAAGAACACTGGACACCGCAGAGGCTGCCGTGGTCGCAGAAGCACGGAGGCTGAGGAGCCGAGAGGGGCGTGTGCTGCACGAAAGCGCCTCTCAAGGCTTACCTGGCTCGCTGTCAATCTGGGTTAGCACATCCTCGATAGAGTCGCCATCACTCCTCAGGCTCTCAGGGTCAGGGGGGGTGTAGCCATGGCAGCGACACCAGTGAGCAATGTGCTTAGTTTTAAGAGGTGTCAGGTGGTGAAATCGTGGATTCTTCTCCAGTATTTCTTGTAAGACTTTCCTCATTGTCATTGCTCTTTGCCACTTGAAAAAAAAGGAAATTTGGAACCATAATCAAATTCTTCAATTTAGCTGCAAATGTTAAACATGTCAGCCAATGATCAGTCACCGTATTAAATTGTTAGAATAATTTTTTCCAATCTAAAACAATCTATATTACTGCTCAACTTAAGAACAAAGTAAAACGATTTCCACTTAAAGTTTGTAAAATAAAATGGAACCCCTAGTTGGCCTATCAGGTGTTTCACCCAATCTCAAACTGTGATCTCCCCTTTCTCTCCATTCTTCCCCAAACCCTCTTGCTTCCTCATTGCTTCCTAGGCATGCCTTTGTACAGGCTACTTCCTATCATAACCCCACAATGTCTGGCACAGAAATTGCCACATTGCTGGCACTCAGTTAACACTTGATCTAATTTTTTTAAGTTCTAGAATTTTGATTTTAATTTCCCCAAAAGCAAAAGTACCTGGCACAAGCATTAATGTGGGAAAAGAGGTAAAATCTCAATATTCCTTTTTTAAAAATGGTATTTAAAGAAGTGTTGCAAGTTGATATAATAGACTTTATGATGTATCAGATTTAATTCTAACATACTGAAATTCAATATATGACTACATATTCAGTATGTATGAATTCTAAAAATTATTTCAGAGAAAATGTAAGGGGTGAAAAACAAAGTAGATTTTTCAAAGACTAGCCTTTGAAGAATGAGATTTTTAACTGTGGAAAAAATTTCCCCATCAAATATTTAAGCAAATATGCTGCAAATGGCATCACAGTTCCACGGGATGGGTCTAGGAAACTGCCTGACAGGACGTGTGTTCTGATTCTCTTTCCCCACAGGTTCTCCGCAGGCAGACACAAGATTACCTCAGCAGCTCTCCTTTTTCCAATGTTCCAGCCATAATATTGCTCCACAGACTTTGCAGAAAAACAGCTGGCATCTTCACCTAGAATGTACATGTCCAGTACTCTCTGAATGATGTTATGATTTAAATCAAACCATATCTGTAGAGGCACAGTCAATAGCTTCTTTAGACCTTTTATTGGACATATGATCCTTACTGGGCAAATTCAGATTCAATGTAAACAGAAGGGCTTCTCCTTAAAAGCGAAGGCATCTCATTTGAGTATAGTGAAAATAAAACTGTTCCTTGGGAAATGAAGCTCTTTGGCAGGGGAGAAGGCGTAGGTGCTCTACTTGGAGCCAGGGGGCTCCTAGTCAAGGACAAGGACAAGTGTCCTTGTCACTAACTCACTAAGTGGTCTCAGACAAACTCCATCACCTCTCTGGGCTTCAGTTATTTCAACTGTAAAATGAGAACATTGGGAAAGATGGTTTTCTTAACTTCCCTCCAGCTCTAGTAGTTTGTATTTGTATCTAAATTTAAAACAAAAGACGTTTCTGAAATTCTTTTTTGCTGGGCTGGGAAAAACAATCACTTAAAAGTGTACCCTGAAGTTCCCTACACTGAATCCCTGAATTTCAACTAAGAAAAAAAGATAACTGGTTTGGTATTACACTTGGCAAAAAAAAAAAAAAAAAAAAAAAAAAAGCAGGGTAGTCTGTACCTGACCTTTCATTCATATTCCCATGAATGTGCTATGAAGTCTGCTTCATCCCTTCTCTCTGAAAGTTAATGGAGATGCTGCCCGAGAGCAAACATCTCTGTGTCCGCAGACTGCTGCTCCCCCCCGTAAGGGCCGCGGATTCTGTTAGAACAACTGGGGCTGAAAAGCAAATTACTCCATCCTGCCAAAAATGGGTAGTGACAGAGCAGACGTCACTGCTGGAGGTCTTTATAACCGTGCAGTACTACAGAGTGAGTGAGGTGTCAGAATGAAGAATAACAGCTTTGCAGTCAAACAGAACTGGATTTGTCTCCTGCCTCAACACCCACAGCTAGAAATCTGGACCAAGTTATTTTACTGTGCTTATTCTCAAGCTTCTCATCTGTAAAACATAGACCCATCGCACGAAAGACTGTGATTAAATGAAACAGAAAACGTAATGAGCCTGCACAGTGGCTGGCACATTGTTAACAAATTTCTTTCCTTATTAATGAACACTGAAAACAAATGCAGCTTTAATTATATACATAACATATATATAATCGTAAGTCTAATGATTTACGTACAATGAAGGTAAAAAGGTCCTTGTGCAGCTCAAACAGTAAAACTAACTGGTTGTTGACTAAGATACTGTGAATTATAAACCTTGCAAATGAGCTATAGTTAAAACCTAAGATAACTACCACATCAGTATTACTTTATTATACCAAGTGATTAAGTTGACTCAATGTCTCTGTTCACACTTAAAAAAAATGCATCCCTATATTCAATATAATCATCTTACTCTGTGCAGTGATTAATGGGATCTTCTTTACTACTGCAGTTAAGAGTTGCTGGATTGTCTCTAAATGGTCTATTCTGAAAAAGACACAAGAAAATAAATTAAGGTAGTCAATACATGTAGCAGTTTCAATCTCACTTTATGCATATCTTCCCCCTTTAACAAAGATATTAAAACTTATTATCCTTCCTTCCATAGCTTTCTTTAAAAATAAAGAGCATTTTATGCTTAAGAAGAAAGGGTCAAGACTAAATAAACAGATTAAACTTCCAGGAGTAGCAAATTATGTAAATGTCCGTTTATTTTACCTATATTTTAAAATACAATAGCTATATAATTTTTTTGCAGTGTGATTGCCACTGGAGCAAAAAAATCCTATCATATAAATACCCATCTTAAGGTTATTATAATTCATGCTGTATCCCGTGAAAATGTCTGAGATTCCTGTTTCCAGTAGTTTGAGGTACTTCAAAATATATAGCCAGAGTTGAGTTCCTAACTTGAGTATTATAAAATCTGAAGGAGTATTTGTAGAAGAAGCAATTGAGTGTGTGTGTACCATGTGAAGGAATCTATGTAAGATTACGCAGTGTATAATACAAAATGTGTACATACCTGAATAATCATGAGAATTTTTTTGATTTTTTTTTTTTGATCTAAGCAAATTTTATTTGATACTTTATGAAGAAGACTGTCTCCACTCTCACTACAGAACACTTTCCACAAGAAATTTCATAACCAAGGACTCAGCAAAGAAAGTACATGTTGGTAGGTTCCACTGAGAGAGGAACCCAAGTCCACCAGACGACTGTGAGGCTCTGCTACCCGGGTCACATCAATGTGTAAAATGAGGACTCTTGAGCTGTGCATCAAGTGGTAATAGTTTACCAACCAAGAACAAAAAAAGAACATAAAAACCCCAAAGAGATAACAGGTTTCCACCCATCAACTCTATAGCCTCAGGAGCCATGGATATGGTAAATTTTTAAAAAGTCCTAAAAACACTTGAGAGCACACACATCTTAGAAAGACTGAAATAATTACTTAATGACATAGTTTCCCAGCTCAGAACTTTCTTCTGTTTTCACTGCTGTCTGATCCTCCTGAGAGAGGCAGCTTGGCCCAGGTGCTTCTGGCTCAGTCTTCACTACAAGGGAAGGGCAACAAAGGGAGCTGTTAGGGTTAATATGGAAGGACATATGTAGCCAGAAACAAAAACTTTTTCAACGAAACTCAGTGAGAAAATTTCCACTCAAGCTGTTGTAGGGACATAGCCAGGAAATTGAGATGGTGCCTATCATCAAAGGGTCAGCAGACAAGGGAAGAACTGTTAGCTTGGGGGTGTGTGGGAGGTGGGGGTGGAGGTTGGAAAATTCCAGGCTTATGACAACTCAGGGTAGTAAAATTGCTTTTTAGATATTTCTTAAGGGGCCATGACACCGCTTTGTGAGATTCTCTCTCTCTCTCTCTCTCTCTCTCTCTCTCTCTCACACACACACACACACACACACACACACACACACACACACACACACACACACAAAATCAGTGCCATGTAAAATATAATGCTGGTATTCTAAGTTCTAATATAGCAACTGTCTGTCTAAGTATATCAATTTTTAGCAGTATCATAATGTTCTGAGACACAAGACAAAGCAAACTCAGAAGCAAATGTAATGTCCACTAATAAGAGAAAGGATAAATTATAATATTTTTGTACAATGTGGAATACTACTTAGCAACAACATGTATGAATTTCAAAAATATGATGGTGAATGAATGAAAGCAGACAGAAAAATGCATGTACTTCTACTTATAAAGTTAAAAAACAGATACAACTAATCTATCATATGGTATGCTTAGTATCTCTGCATTTCATGACACAAAATTTTAATTTCACTAAAATAAAAGCACAAAAACATCAAAACATAGATGCTTGGGCTTGGAATTAATTTAATCAGAATCGGAATGAGGAAGGCCTATGATTTATACCTACTACTGGAGAAATGTTGGTCCAGGCTAACACAATTCTTTCATAAATTATCTTTTGATCGGGGTTGGCAAACTTTTCCTATAAAGAACTATCTAGCAGATATTTTAGGCTTTGAGGTCATATGATCTTGGTTGGAGTCACTCAATTTTGAGGCATCCACAGAAACATGTAAACGAATGAGTGTGGGTGTTATGCCAATAAAACATCACTTAAAAAACAGTCAGGGTGTGAGGTAGTAGACTAGCTTCATTTTTTTGCATGTAGCAGTCCAGTTTTCCCAGCACCATTTATTGAACAAGCTAGCGCTGTTCCATTGCATATTCTTCGCTCCTTTGTCAAAGATTAGTTGTCCATAGATTTGTGGATTTATTTCTGGGTTTTCTATTCAAGTCCATTGGTCTGTGCATCTGTTTTTGCTCCAGTACGATGCTGTTTTAATTATTATGGCTTTGTAATATAGTTTGAAATCTGGGAGTGTAATCCCTCCATTTTCTTTCTTTTTAGTCAGGAGAGCTTTGGCTATTAGAGGTTTTTTTGTGGTTCTGTATGAATTTCATCAACAATTGTTCTATTTCTTTGAAGAATGTCATTGAGATTTTTATCAGAATAGCATTGAATCTGTAAATTGCTTTTGGTAGTATGGCCATTTTGATAATGTTGATTCTTCCAATCCATTAACAGGGGACGTCTTTCCATTGTTTTGTGTCCTCCTCTATTTCTCTTAATAGGGTCTTATAGTTTTCTTTGTGTTAGTCCTTTACCTCTTTTGTTAGGTTTATTCCCAGGTATTTGATTTTTTTTTTTTTGGTTTCAATTTTGAAGGTGGTGATTCTCTTGATTTCTTCTTCTGACTGAGTGTTTGTATATAGGAAGGCTACTGATTTTTGTGCATGGATTTTGTATCCTGTTATTTTACTGAACTGGTCTATAATTTTGAATAGTTTTTCTATGGAGTTTTTAGGATTCTCTATGTATATTATCATATCGTCTGCAAAAAGTGGTAATTTAATTTCTTCATTCCTTATTTGGATTCCTTGTTTGTCTTTCTCTTGTCTTATTGCTCTAGCTAGGACTTCCAGTATTATATTGAAAGCAATGGTGAGAGTGGACATCCTTGCCTTGTTCCTGATCTTAGGGGAAAGGCATTCGCTTCTCACCATTGAGGATAATACTGGTGGGGGGTTTGTTATATATGAAGTTAGACTACTACCTCACACCATGACAAAAAACCAACTCAAAATGGATAAAAGACCTAGATGTAAGACCTGAAACCTTAAAAGTTATAGAAGAAAATACAGGCAAAACTCTACACGACATACATCCCAGCAAAATCTTTAAAGACACATCCCCAAAAGTGAAGGAAGTCAAGGAGAAGATAAACAGATGGGACTACATCAAACTAAAAAGCTTCTGTACAGCAAAAGAGACAATATCAAAACAAGCAGACACCCTACTAAGTGGGAGAAAATCTTTGCACACAATACAACTGATAAAGGACTGATAACTAAAATCTACAAGGAGTTCACACAACTCAACAAAAACAAAGTCAACAATCCAGTTAAAAAATGGGCAGAAGAGCTAAAAAGACACTTCTCCAAAGAAGAAAAGCAAATGACCAACAGCTATATGAAAAAATGTTCAACATCACTCATAATCAGGGAAATGCAAATAAAAACCACAATGAGATACCACCTCACACCAGTGAGAATGGCGTACATTAAATAAACAGGCAACAACAAATGCTGGCAAGGATGTGGAGAAAAAGGAACTCTCCTACACTGCTGGTGGGAATGCAAACTGGTCCAACCACTATGGAAAGCCATATGGCGTTTCCACAAACTGATAAAAGTGGAGCTTCCATACGACCCAGCAATACCACTTTTGGGAATCTACCCAAAGGACACAAAAACACTAATCCAAAAGGATACATGCACCTGTTTGTTTATGGCAGCACTATTTACAATAGCGAAGGTATGGAAACAACCCAGATGCCCCCAAATAGATGACTGGATCAAGAAGATGTGGTACATATACACAATGGAATACCATTCAGCATTCAAAAAAGATAAACACATGCAATTCGCAGCAACATGGATGGAACTAGAAGGGATTATGCTCAGCAAAGTAAGCCAAAAGGAAAAAGAAAAATATCGAATGGTCTCACTTAGAACAGGAATATAGGGGAACCAAATACAAGAGTGACAATCAGCAAGAGGGGGTAGAATTGGGGCTCAGAACGGGGGAGAGGGGAGCACAGGGGACTGTGGTGACGATTCACGGGTGAATTGGTGGTGGAAAACCTAGGGGAATATACAGTAATGTAAAAGACATAAATAAAAATAACATTAAAAAAAAAAAAAAAACCAGGCAGAGAATGTACTCAGTCAATCCATCCTTAGAGTCAAGTTACAAGTCTACCTCTTTTCAAGACTATTAAGAGATCCTGGCATGCCTGGAAAAGCAGACATATTTCAAACTCCAGTGCACTGCTTTCTAGTCCTGGGAAATAGCCACGGGGAATTGGTTCTAGGACATCCTCCAGCCCCCTAGGATACCAAAATCTGCAAATAATCAAGTTCTTTATGAAAACTGGTGTAGTATTTGCTAAACACCTCTGCAATTCTCTCATGTACTTCAAGTTATCTTTTGATTACTTACTTCAAGTTATCTTTTGATAACTACTGTGATATAAATGCTAGGTAAATAGCTGGTATATGGTATTGCTTAGGGGAATAGTGACAAAAAAAAAGTCTGTACATGTTCAGTACAGATGGAATCATTGTAGGCCTAACTATATCATATGAATTAATTTCTTTCTTTTTTTTTTTTTAGATTTTATTTATTTATGCATAGAGGCGTGGGGCGGCGAGAGGGTTCACCAGAGACAGAGTGGGGAGCAGAACGGGCAGACTGACTGAAACACATTGCTGAGGGGAGCAGCGGGTGAGGCAGGAAAGGTCTGCTGCACCATGTGGGAATCTCCCCGGCCGAGCGTTGAACTCGCGATGCCTCTGCTGACAGCTCCACAGCGCAGTGCCTAACCACTGCGCCACCAGGGAGGGTTATAGTATGAATTTCAATCCATGACTGGATTCAATCCAATCTGTGGATTCAAATCCTGCATATACAGAAGACTGACACTAACTGCATATACTTCCCATCTCCAAACTTCAGTTTCATCATTTGCAAATAGGCATATAGCCATCCTGAAGAACTGTGGTAATTAGTTGTGTGTGTGTGTGTGTGTGTGTGTGTGTGTGTGTGTGTGTGTGTATACACATATGAAGCAGTTGGCATGGTGCCTGGTATATTTTAGGCTCTTAACACATGCCAAAGTATGATCCTACTTAAAATTCCTTTACCAATACTACACCCCTGCAAAAGTCCCTCTAGTTGGTCTACTTCTCCAAACAAGCCCTTTGAGTCTCAACTGTTCCTTTAACAACCATGACCCATCACCTCTGCACAGCTAAAAATGCTTCACTATTTTAAAATCCAGTTTTGAATCCATGTCCCACACAAAGTCCTGTCCCTATCTATATTTCTACCAACCCTGCTCAGGCTCCCTAAATATTTTGGTATTCATTTTCCAGATTTATCTTGCATTTACTAATCATTACTGTCTACTGCAACTCTCTTCAAACTGAATTTAAGTTATTGGACGACAGAAAAGATCCTTTATACACCTATTTCCCTCAATGTCAAGTCTACTATAAAACACTCAGCACATAGGGACTGATTGGTTCACAGATGCTGAAAATTCAAAGGACTCAGATTACAGTAAAATTGCATAAGATTTTGGCAAAAGTACTGTTAAGAAACTACATACCTTTTGCAACAGCTGCTGGAGCAGAGCTGGGAACAACTGGAGTTGGGGCAGCTACGGGGAGAATGGTAGGTGATTTGCTGGCAGAAAACGACTGAACCACTGAAAAAGGGGAGAATATAACAAATACAGAAATTATTTTATTAAGGATGATCTAACATCCAGGTGATAGCCCCATATTAGACTAATAACAAAAAGATAACTTCAGTACAACAGAAACAGTAAGGTCCTTGGTCCTTCTTTAAAACAGTGAGTTGGGCCTCCTCAGTGGCGCAGCAGTTAAGCACTGCGCTGTGGAGCTGTTGGCAGCGGTGACGCGAGTTCGACGCCTGGCTGGGAAGATTCCCACATGGCGCGGCAGACCTCTCTTGCCTCCCCTGCTGCTCCCCTCAGCAGTGTATTTCCCTAGATCTGCCTGTTCTGCTCCCTACTCTGTCTCTGGTGAACCCTCTCGCTGCCCCACGCCTCTGGCCTGTACCCCAGCCTGTACGCATAAATAAATAAATCTTAAAACAAACAAACAACAAAAACAGTGAGTTGACATGGTGGGCTGTTACTATTAGTACCAGGGTAAGTGATCTACCATCTTCCAAATGGAAATGGGGGTCTGTTACTAAATTAAGACAATAAAAGTCAAACTAATTGGAACTCTCTAAGTGTTTGACAATGTTCCCCTTTGAAGGGCACCTATTTAGAAGCCAGCAATGGATGACCTGGGTTGTACTTCCACTACTAGGAATGGTGCTTTCAAGTTCAAGGTGCCAGGAAGTGTGATGACAGCTACAGGGCAGGCTGTCCAAAGGAGGAACAATCATCAATGGACAGAATATAGACTTTCCCCCCCAAGACAAACCTGGAGACAACCACAACATGACAGGCTGGTGGGTGAAGAACTTACCCTTATTCACAGGCATCAGTATTGTCTGCACACCTCCAGATGTATTTACACTGAGTGGTTTCAGCTGGCTGGGGATCGTCAGGACAGCCTGCTGCGGGTTGGACTGACTGGAGTGAATCTTTAACAATCCTAAAGTAAGTTGGAAGAGAAGGCGGAGCTGAAAATCAGATGCTTCCTTAAAGTTCCTGCCCTCGTTAGCATTCATTTTTCTCACGGGAGGAAGGGAAATTTACCCTTTCAGTAAACAAAGAGCTAGAAGCATGAAGCAATTGGATGTATCAGATTTCACAATGAAACAATGATGTGACAATCATGACTTATTTTTAGAGTGTCTATCTCACAATCATAAATCATAAAGCAACACATAAATTCTTGGTAGAGCAGAACTAAGAGAAAGAAGAAAAGGTTATCTGAAGTCCTACTACAGAGACAACCAGTATTAACTTTTGAGACAGCTCTTTTCCATGTTTTCACTCTATGACAACTTGTTTTGTATAAAGCTATGATATGTACTAGCTGGATGTAAAAGTTTTTATTTTGATTTGTGTAATTGTCTCTTTTCTACTTACAACTCTCCCTGGCTCCTAACTGCATCAAGAACTGTTTTCAAAAATAGTTTCAAACCAATTCAGAGTCCATTTTAATCTGGTCACAATGTATCTATCTCCTTCACTTCACCCTGTATCTTCAACACTTCTCCTCTACTCACCATACCATGTAATTTCCTATCTCTGTGCAGCCCTTATTTTCCAAATATCACACTCTCTACTATCATTTTAGGAAGGGTCATTCTCTCACACTTTCCTTAAAAAGTAATTTCCACACTCCCACTTCCTTTACAAAATCATTCTAGGCAATTCAGAGAACTAGTAAAAAATGACAAAGGGCTTTTAAGGTAAGACACAAGCCAAACACAACAGCTCACCAACTACTTAAAAACAGTATCAGATGCCAAGATATTTTAAGGCCCTGGAAAGAAGGTGGTTTGAATGAAGGGAAAAAAATAACCTTAAGTACTTTCTAGGCCAAAAGTTCAATAAACAATAAAATCTGGGCCTCCCTGGTTGCACAATGGGTTAAGTTTCAGCACTATGAAGCTATCTATCAGCAGCCACTGTAACACGAGTTCGATTCTGGCCAGGGAGATTCCCACATGGTGCAGCAGACCTTTCCTGCCTCGCCTGCTGCTCCCCTCAGCAGTGTACTTCAGTAGATCTGCCTGTTCTGCTCCCACTCTGTCTCTGCTGAATCCTCTCACCACCGCATAACTCTGGCCTGTAACCCAGTTCTTGTATGCATAGATAAATAAAATCTTAAAAAAAAAACACCACAAATCTTTCTTTGGAATACAGGAGTGTTGTATTGGTCAGGTAGAAAGTACTTACTGAGAATGCCCTTGGACAGTACACATGATCTGGTGTTTTCATATTTTTATTTTTACCAAAAAACTACATGCTTATCAGTAAAAAAGTACTATAAGGCTTATAACTGAAAATAGGCATTTTTTGCCCCACCTCTCTAACCTCATCTAATTCTCAACTAGTACCCATTTTTAACCTAACTTTTAGAGCTTTCTTTTAATACCTATCTCAGTACTTTTAAAAGAATGTAGATATTGTAGTCTTGATTAATTTTGATCAACAATCTGATGTTACGTAATGATTTACTACTTCTAGGGTAGATAAGGCACTTATGCCCTTTCTTCCCTATGAGTCAATATTTGTTGGCATTACTTCAAAAGACAATCCAATAGCCACTAACTCCCAAAAGAATATGTTATTATGACTCCATTTTATTTTTGGAATTAAAAGAGTTTCCTTTTTCCTTTGCTTAGTTTTCTTTCAATATCTCACTAAGTCTTTCCAACACCTTCAATAATGTTAGAAAGCACCCCTTAGTACAACTGTGTCATACAATGGTACAATACAGTAAGTACAGTTCAAATCTCTTAAATAATTTACAGCTACATTTTGGGGGAAGAGATACCCTCTCTGATATGCTCCCATTTGGACTGTTACTCTCCAGGACTGCTGCGAAGCTCTCGTCTGGGTAATAGTCTTCACCACCTCCCTAGGAATTCCATCTGTCTTCCTTCTAGGCTGGATCCTATTCTCTTATTTATATCTCTTTACCTTGGTAAAATACGTATTTTAGTAATGTCTTGAGACAGGGAACACAGGAAATACAATTGAAACTTTGCCTGTCAGAAAAAATGTCTACCCTCCCATTCAGGAAAGAGCTTGCTGACTACAGAACTTTACTTAGATTGAAAGTAATTTTCTCCTAGAATTTTGAAAAGTAGTACTCTAAGATTCCAGTACTGCTATTGAGAAATCCAATAATGTAATTTTTGAACTGCTCAATTTCCTCTCTTTAATGGCTTTTAAGATTTCCTTGTCCCTGGTAAACTAATTTCATGAACAAATTATGCCTTCAGGTGAGAACTGTTCCTTATATACACTAGACACTGTGCCTTTTGAACCTGGAAGTTAATGCCTTTAAATTATTTCATTTCTTGGATCATTTCCTTCCCACTATTTTGTTTTCTTCCTGGAGCTCATTTTACCTGATGTTGGCAGGGTTCCCTGACACATTATTGAATTTTTTTTTTAGGATACTTGATCAGTTCCCTGCTTCTATCTTGTGCCCTACAGTTTACTTTAAATGCTGCAGCCAGTGATCCTGAAAAAAGGAAAGGCTGATCGCATTATTTCTTAGCCTAAAAAAGCCCTCTAAAGGCATTCCCCATCATAAAAGTCAAAGTTCTTATGGTGACTTATAAAGGTTCTGTGTGGTTTGGGACACTTCACTCTGACTCTCTCCTAGTACTCTTTCCCTTGTTCACTCTGCTCCAGTCAAAATGGCAACATTGCTCAAAACAGTTTACATTACACACAAAAACTTTAATTAAAAAATGGATGATCTGGTGACGCAAGGAGTTAAGTCTCAGCACTATGAAGCTGACAGCAGCCACTGCAGCATGAGTTCAATCCCTGGCCAGGGAACTTCCCACATGGTGCCAGCAGACCTCTCCTGCCTCATCCACTGCTCCCTTTCTCAGTGTATTTCAGTCAATCCGCCTGTTCTGCTCCCCACTCTGTCTCTGGTGAATCCTCTCACCCCCTCATACCTCTGGCCTACACCCCAGCTCTTGCATGCATGCATAAATCTTTTTTTTTTTTTAAAAAAGGATGATCAATAAAACATATTTTGATTCTTTTTTCTTTAAAGATTTTGCACCACCAGGGAGGCCCACATACTTTGATTCTCTTACGAAAACATTTTACAGAAAGTTTCACCAACATCATCATAGGAAACTAGAACTTAAAGCATGAAGGCTCACTTACTGCATGCCCAAACTTGATTAGAAAAGGGAAGGACATTCACTTCTTAAAATAATAATTCCTTTTGTATCCATGTCTCCAAGCATCCCCTATACTAGAGAACAAGCATTTCCTGTGCTAGAACTTGATCAATTTTAACTGGGAGGTGCAAGTCATGGGGAAAATATATGCCCTTAATTTTTTGGTCTCCTACTTTCCCCAAAAAGGGCAAAGAAGACATCGGGTCTTGGTTTGGAATCATGTAGGAAATTCAATGATGATAATGAGAACAATAGCATCCTTAATTTTTTATCCAAATATGATAAGGGGTGTGCGTATCTCAATGATACTCAGTTTTCTCTGTTTATCAGTGTCAATAAACTGTTATCAATCTGTATCAAGACAATACAGAAATTAAGAGTGCTCTAAAACTTATATAAGTTGAACATTGTTGTGACATTTTAACTTTTCAGTACAAACTGATACTTTTTACAGTTTGTAGAAAAATAAAACTGATCTTTCAAGTTTGAGAAGCAATGCTGTACACTCCTATCAGTCCTCTGGTCTCTCCAACAACACAATGTAATCAAACATATTAACATTTCCACAGCAAGCAAAACACAAGAACACATTAAGTAGTGTAAGTAACCTGTCCATGGAAGTTAGATTTTACCCTAAATTAGTAAGGGAAAAAAGCACTTTGGCTTTCACAGCTTTACAAATTTTAGAACCACAGAAAAGGAAATAAGCCCTCACAACAATGATGACACCGGAAATGTAACAGGAGCAATTTTATTTATATAATGGCTACTACAAGTCAGGCAGTATACTATGTATTTATTAATCCTCTCAACTTTATGAGGTAGGTATTATTATCAACCTCATTTTACAGCTGAGGAAAATGAAACAAATTATTTTAACTAAGACAATCTGGCTATCAAACTTGGGCTCTATGTTACCCAAAGAAGCAAAAGGTACACTTTTGAGTTCATCTAGTACAGGCACAAAGATATACATCTTACCAGACCTCAACCACATTGCCTGAACACTACCCAATGTAATAACTAATGTTGAAACTCATGACATGGAGTCAACAAAGCTCATCTATTTTACACATTCTGTTTATGAAAACTAAGAAATGTATGATGTTTTATGAGTTCTATTCCAAACTGTTAAAAAAAATTAGTACTTAAAAGGAGAACTCTCAGCTCGCTACAAAATTAAACTATGAAACAGCTAAATGCCTAATTGGTAATAAATGGCTATTGTTTTACTATAGTATTTGAAAACTATTAATCAATCTACAAAACCATCTCAGACTTAAAATTTATAGATTTAAAAGAAAAATAATTTTATCTAAAAAAGCAGCTACGTGGAAAACATTACTGGGTTAATTACTTTTAATTTGTACAAAATACTTTTTAAGATATTCCAAAAATATTCTAGCCCACAGGGAAAACAGTATCATTATGATAAAACTGACCTGATACTGTGGCCTTCCCGGAGATGGGGCCTGGTGTAGGCACCAGGGATGTGGCACTGATGACAGAGGGGGTGGCAGCTTTGCAGGGTCCCACGGTGGCCTGGGTCACGCATACTTGTTGCTGACCAGAAGTTTTCATTACAGACCCCACAGTAGATGATGAACTGGGAGCTGCTCCTTCTGACTGCTCACCCACAAGGCCAGAAAGAAACGAAATGAAGAAGAAAGCAGTATAACTTACCTAAAAAAATAGCTGCCACATCGCATATTCAATAAATATTATCTATTATTACCTGCATTATCTATGATTAATACAAAAAAATCATGCTGCTGAAAAAGACTGCTTCTGGGCCTCCCTGGTGGCCTAGGGGTTGTCTAAGCACTATCACCATGACAGCCTAAGTTCAATCCCTGGCCAGAGAGCTAATGCACATATGTCTCAGCAGACCTCTCCTGTCTTGTCTGCTGCTCCCCTTAGCAGTATAGTTCAGTAAATCCTGCCTATTCCACTCTCCACTCTATCTCTGGTGAATGCTCTCACCCCCTACACCTCTGACCTACACCCCAGTTCTTCTACACAAGAAAATAAATAAAGACTGCTCTAGTGTAGTGTTTCCCACATTGTTAAATTTTATGGGCCAGAAAATTAAAACATTTTAAAACGAGAAGGAATCATAGGGTTACCTTATGAAACAAAATTCACCACCTACACTTACCATTTTATAAAAGGGTATTTCAACACCAAAAAAAAAAAAAAAAAAAAGACCATAATCTTAGAATATGTAAATGGGATAAATTAACTTAAAAAAAAGTCATAATATTTTCAAGTCTGCTACATTCATTTAACATAATATTTCCAAGTCTACTACATGGTGGACATAGTGTTAAATGCTAGTGCTCAAGGACAGGGTTACTAAAGTGTGATGACTGCTGTAGCAGGCTTAAGCACAAGACGCTATTAGAACAGAGAGTAAAGTTATGGTTTCTACCCAGAGATGGGGAGTGGAGACTACTGGAAAAAACTTCAGGTAAAAATATGGCACTGTAGGGGAATCGTCAAGATTCAAGACAGGAAAAAGGAGAAATGAAAAAGTTTTTCTTGGCAGAAGATAGAAAGTAGAAAGTCAGAAGGGCCTGAAAGAACATGGTATCTTTAAAGGATTGCAAAGTAGAGAGGTACAGAAAGGTCTATGAGCGGTAGTAGTTGTAGGAGATGAAGACTGAGAAGTAAACAAAACCAAACAAAGTCCTTGAGGTGCCAGACAACTCAGAGGGTATTGAAATAAACTTTAAAAAAAAAAAACAGGGGCCTCCCCGGTGGCGCAGCGGTTGGGCGCTGCGCTGTGGAGCTGTCGGCATCGGCGACGCGAGTTCGACGCCCAGCCCGGGAGAATCCCACATGGTGTGGCAGACCTCTCCTGCCTCGCCCGCTGCTCCCCTCAGCAGTGTATTTCTGATCTGCCTGTTCTGCTCCCCGCTCTGTCTCTGGTGGACCCTCTCGCCGCCCCACACCTCTGGCCTGTACCCCAGCTTGTATGTATAAAAAAAAAAAAAAAAAAAAAAAATTAAAAAAAAAAAACAGTTTCATTTTATTTTTTTAAAGATTTATTTATTTATGCATACAAGAACTGGGGTATAGGCCAGAGGTGTGGGGGGGTGAGAGGATTCACCAGAGACAGAGTGGGGAGCAAAACAGGGAGAATGACTGAATTACACTGCTGTGTGGAGCAGCAGGTGAGGCAGGAGAGATCTGCTGCGCCATGTGGGAAGCTCCCTGGCTGGGGATCAAACTCTTGCTGCAGTGGCTGCAGATAGCTTCAGAGTGCTGAGACTTCACCAGCTGTGCCACTAGGGAGGTTCTGATATAAACTTTAATACATGTTGCTGGGCAAAATAGCTATCTACATGCAAAAGAATGAAGTCCAGCTTCTACCTCACATTACATATAAACATTTTATCAAAACAGAGCAAATATCAAAATGGATGAAGGACCTAAATGTAAGAACTAAAATTATAAAACTCTTAGAAGAAAACATTAAGCTTAGAATTTTTGTGACTTTGGATGAGGCAATGATTTCTTAGCTGTAACACCAGAAGTATAAATAATGAAAGAAAAATAGGTAAATAGGACTTCATAAAAATGTGAAACTTTTATGGTTAAAGGATATGCCATGCAAAAAGTAAAGTAACAGTCCACAAAGTGAGGAAAAAAAATTGCAAATCTGATAAGAGGCTTATATGTAGAATATATAAAGAAACCCTACAACTAAAACAAAGGGGACAATAATCCATTTAAATAATGGGCAAAGGATCTACCTAGACATTTCTCCAAAGGAGATACACAAATGACCAATAAGGACATGAAAAGATGATCGTATCATTAACTACTGAGGAAATACAAATCAAAATGAGATACCATCTCACACAGCAATAAGTACCAGCAAGGAGGCAGAAAAACTAGAGCCTCACTACACCTGAGGGGAGAAATCAAATATGGTGCAAAAATGAACAATGATGGCAGAAAAAAAAATTAAAAAAAAAATTTTAAGTGAGATCAGCAGTTATCACACATGGTTCATGCTCACGGTTCAGCAAATCTAGTCCATTCCCATGAAATGCTGGACCATACAGTGACAGAAAGGACCATACACAATGGAATACTACTCAGCAAAAAAAAAAGTTAAACACATGCCACTTTAGCAACATGGATGAAACTGGGAAGGATTATTCTAACTAAAGTGAGCCAGAAGGAGGACGATAAATACTAGATGGTTTCACTTATATGCGGAGTCTAGAGAAACTAAACAAAGGATCAGATAAACTGTTAAGACTGACCCTTGAAAGCAGACCATAGATTTGAGATACTCAAGAGAGGTAAGGGAGGGGGAGAGTAGAGAACAGGGGGTAGGAGAGTACGGTGGAGTGTGGTAGAAGACTGTGGGCACTTTGGTGGTAGGTAACTGGAGTATCTGCATCTGAGGGGAGAAATCCTATACTCTGGGAAACAAACAAACAAACAAACAAACAAACAAACAAACAAACAAACCCCAAAACTAGGGCCCCTCATGCATTGCTAGTGGGAATCTAAAGTGGTGTAGCTATTTGGGGAAAAAATCGGGCAATTTCTTAAAACGCTAAAGCATAGGTACTATATAACCCAGGACTTCCTTTCCTAGGAAAATAGCTGAGAGAAATGAATCAAATATTCAGAGTAATATTATTCATTACAGTCTAAGAATGTCCACTCACTGATGTGGTATGATCCATAAAATTGAGTATATTCAGCTATAAAACGGAATGAAGTACTGATGTATACTACAACATGGAAGAGCCTTGAAAACAATATGTTGAAAAAGCAAAAGAAGTTAGACATAAGAAAAAGTAGATTAATGGCAGTCTAAGGCTGGGGGAGAGGAAGAATGGCCAGTGATGGCTATTGGGTAGTTTCTTTTTGAGTTGTTTAAAAAAAAAAGTTCTAGAATTAGAATGTGGTGATGGCTGTACAACCTTGAGAACACAATAAAATTCACTGAATAATACATTGGAAAGGGTGAATTTAGGGTATGTGAATTATATTTTAATTAAAAAACAAAACAAAACAAAACAATGTAGCCTGCTGAGTATCTTATGTTTTTACTATTTTTAATTATGTTTTATGTTTCATTGTAATTTTCTACAAATTGCCAGATTCTCACCTGTTGCGCAGGACCATTTGCTGAGAGGGCCACAGCTGGTGAAGTGGCAGTTGTGATAACCCCTCCTGCTACTCTCAGCATTGTGGTTCCAGGCTTTGAGAGTTGTGAGGTGGCTGGTACAGACTTCAATGTGCTATCAGATATTTTCATTAGAGATGCCTGTCCCCCAGGGGCTGCCTGCAGAAGCAAAATGGGTTGAAGTAATTATGCTGCTTTGCTTAATAGGCATAATTTATACCTTATAAACTACATATGCCAAGAATTAAGAGCACAGACATTGAAGTCTTAATAAGCAAAACTATATGAGGTGTTTATATACCTTTCTAAAAGCTTTCAAGTTTACAACCTTTGACCTACAAATATGTTCCTTTACCCCTAACATAGAACAAGTAAATGAAAGCATTTGCAAATCACTATTTGGCAGCAGTGACTTCAAAGACCACAAATCATTTGTTATCAAAATAATTGAATCCAAAGTGCTTTTAAAAAAAAGGAACATATAATAATCTTTGAACACTGAAAAACTGAGACAGGTCAGATTTGAATGGATAAAAGTTCATGGTGCCTTAGGCTAATATAGGCATAGCATTTTGGTACCATGCAACAAATTACAGTTTCAATGGTTTAAATGAAGGCTCCACAAACTTTTTCTGTAAATGTGCTAAGTAAGCATTTCCAACTTCACAGAACATAAGGTCTCTCTACTGAAGGAACTCAACTACTGCTAAAGTGTGATATGGGCATGGTTGTATTCCAATAAAATGTTACTTATAAAAAAAGGATGTCTTGGGCTTAGTTTGCTGCCCTCTGGCCTAAATGACTGATTAGTGCCCAAAATTAATGTACCCCCATAAGCAGATGGTATCTATCAGTCTCTGCAGGTTTACTACATGCCTGGAATGGCAGGAAGCACTTTTTCATCTTTTATCATCGAATCTTATGCCAATCAATTTCATCAACTTTTATAGGAAGAATACAGCTCAATTTTATGGATGAAGAGACTAAGCTCAATCACACAGCTAGTGACTGGAAGAGCCATAAGTAGAATCCAGAAATAGTAACGATGGCATAATAAGCATTGGATTCTTATGCAAATTAAAACCACAATGCGGTGTCACGCCACACTCATAACAATGGCTAAACAAAGAATGACAATCTTCCATGCTGGTGAGAATGTGGAACAACTGAAACTTTCCCACATTACTTAAGGGAGAGTCAAATGTTACAACTATTTTGCAAGTTTTCTTAGAAACATATACTTACCCTATGACAAACCATGTGCTATTATACTGTACAAAAAGATCTTTACAAGAATGTTTAAACAGTATCATTTCTTAAATCAAAATCTGGAAATAATCCATGTCCTTTAACAAGGGAATAGTCATGCAACAAAATACTAATTGGATAAACAAGACTAAACCACCGATACACATATGGATAAATCTAAAAAACATGCTGAATAATAGAAGCTAGACATAAAAGTGTACATACTATATAATTTTATTGATAGGCAGTTTAAGAACAAAAACTAACCTATGGTAATAGGAAAAATGGTGAAAAACAACTCAGAAAGGAAATAAAGGTTATGTTTTACAGTGACAGCAATGCTCTGTATCTTGATTGGGATAGAGACTACATGAGTATATACATCTGTCAAAATCCACTGAGTTGAAATTACAGTTAAAAACTTTACAAATTAGGAGAACTCTAGGTCATATGGCTTTGCCAGTATATTTTAAAGAGTTAAAGAAGAAATAACACTAATTCTACATAAACTCTTCACAAATAAGGGAGAAGCAAAAGTTTCTAACTCATATTATGAATTCAGCATTTCCCTGATTCCAGAGACAGAAATAATAACTGTCTCTGGACAGTTATCCAATAAATAAAAATAAAAAATGTAAAATTATAGTAATAATAAATTAAAAAACCAACCTTCAAAAATGATAAACACAATTCTCAGCAACATGGATGGAGCAAGAAGGGATCATATTCAGTGAAATAAGCCAGATGGAAAAAGAAAAATATTGAATGGTATCCTTATAGGAGGACTCTAAGAGAGCCAAACAAGAAATCAGAAGGACAAAATAGCACAAAAAACATAACAAAAGCAAAAACTAGCAGGCAACCACAAATAAGAGACACTCTACAGGGGAGGGGAAGGAAGAGAGACCAAAATAGAGGAGAAAAGAGCACAAGGGACTATGGTGATGGTTCACGGGTGAATTGGTGGTGGGAAACCTACGGGGATAGACAATAATGTAAAGGATATAAATTAA
Source organism: Scalopus aquaticus (assembly GCA_004024925.1). Classification (NCBI taxonomy): domain Eukaryota; kingdom Metazoa; phylum Chordata; class Mammalia; order Eulipotyphla; family Talpidae; genus Scalopus; species Scalopus aquaticus. The sequence continues at coordinate 23,280 of PVIJ01004637.1, forward strand.
ATTTATATATATATACCACCCAGTATCCCTTGCAAAAATTCTATACAAAATCTTATCAAATTTAACTCAATATATCTTAAAATATAACATATTACAAACAAATGGGGTTTATTGAGGAATGAAGGGTTGTTTTAATATTTGAGAACAATCAATATAGTTCATCATATTGAAAAACTAAAAAAGAAAAACCCTATGATCATCAACAGACACAGAACAAGCACTGACAAAAACTAATGCCCATTTCACGATTTCAAGAACTGCTGATCTATACAGCTACAGAAAATGCACTGTTTATCCCCTACATCCTTCTGCACTTTGTCTGCTCTGCTGACTACGCTCTCGAGATCCAGCTATAGGTTTCCCCTATGGTTGACTGATAGCCTTACCCAGTTAAAATTCCTGTCATTATTCTTTGGTTTATACTAACTACAAAGAATGCTGTGCAAACAGGCACCAAACCTCTTACATCATTTACTTACAGTGTGGAAACTGGCTGCAATCGCCTATCACACTATTCAGAATCTACTATCCCAATCAAGATACAAAACATTACTGTCACTGTAAACGTTGCCTTCATTTTCTTTTCCAGTTGTTTTTTTTTTTAATGATTTTTCCTATTATCATAGGAAATTTTAGATTCAAGTGTCAAGTAATTCTTTTTTAGCCTGAGTACATATCATGTAGTTAGTTTATTCACAAGCAGAATTTTTTAACTGACCATGCTTCACATTTTGTTCTGGCAGCTTTTATTAACTATACAAGATTATTAATGCTTGCATATCTTAATGACACTCTGACCTTATCTTCTCATTCCACTTACATTTTATATAATCTCAAGATTTCATACTTACTTTTTCTATATTATTTTATTGTTGATTTTCTTATGTAATCTTAATTTCTTTGTGGAAAGAGATTAGCTGTAGATATGTGAATAAATGTCACAACTACCATGTATTTGGGGAGGGAGGAGGAGCGGTGTTTACCTGTGTAAACAAAGTGGTTTTTTGTCCAGAGATAACTTTTAATGTTTGCTGTCCTTGTGCAGAAGATGTGCTGACTCCCAACGTTCCTTGGACGACTGACCCAGAAGTCAGTTGTTTTCCAGATGCTTGGGGTGATGGCTGGCCAACTAAAAATGTGCCCTAAGTTAGAATAAATAAGACCTAATCAGTAATTTATTAAACTCAAATGAACTGCTCTGATCTTTTAAATCTCAAGGTTCCACGTTACAAGCTACAATGCTCCCCTTAAATTCTGCGAGTCAGTCAGAATAATGGAAAAGAGCTCTGATTTGTGTCACTACTGCTAACTTTCCGCACATTTCACACTTTGCAGTGGGCTGCTAGAATCCAACTTCTGCAATCCAGTCTTCAAAGCTGGGTTTAATCATTTGGGCTATAAACTGATCATCCTTAAGAAAATGTGGTACCAAAATTTCATTATCTCCCTTAGAGGAGAGCCAAGAGTTTAGTGACAAGGAGAAAGAAGGCAGAAACTTGTTCCTAATCTTGAATCCCACCTAAATTCAGACACTGTAACTTAATACTTGATATTATCTCTTTGGTTACTCCCTTCTAAGAGAAAATTTTCAACTGCACATTAATATTATTAGTTACTTCATGAATTAAAAAGGGGGATAGCATAGTGAAAATCTTTCTTGGAGTCTAAAAGATCTGGGCTTAAATTGAAAGTCTACCGCATGTTTAGCAGAGACATCTTACATAAGTCACTTCAGTCTTTCTGAATCTCCATTTCCTCTTTTTTCAAAAACAAAACACACAAAAAAAGTCCAAAATAATACAGACTTGTAACATGCAAAAAAATGTTAGTAGTGACCCCTGACCCCAGAGCTGTAAAGGTTATTCCCATAATTTGCTTTCACATATTAAAGCCAGCTATTCAATAACAAAGTGATTTAAAAGATAGCAGGTACAAATGACCAGACCTGAGGAGTCTGTTTGAGGATGTAAGATGTGTACGTCAGGTGCTGGGATATCCCTCCAGGGCCCGCAGGGCTTTGGGTGCCCCCTGTTCCTGTTGCTGCTGCTCCGCCTCCCGCAGTGCTGCCGCTGCCGCTGCCGCTGCCACCACCGCCTCCACTCCCACCGCCTCCACTGGCAGCAGAGCCAGACTGGAGGTCTGAAAATACAATGAAGACAGCAACATCATAAAACTACCCAGAAATGGCTTAGCAGAAAAAAGTCTAGGCTAGAGAGAAGTGTCCTGTGCAGCCCCATTCCTTTCCTTTCCTGTTCTCTTCTTCTGTAATAAACATATTCTCTGAGGACTTCCTAGAGTGGAAGACTGAAATCTGTTTACTTTCAACTGAATGATGGTTGACTAATTCAGCTCTGAGTACAATGAAGAACTTATCTTTGGCAAGTGTTTTAAATTAATTCTGGGAGATCAAGAGAGTCTGACACATTTCCTTACCAAGTGTTGATTTTAGTCAGTATTTCAATGTGCTCAGAGAAGCGCTTCCCTTACTCTTTGGCATCTGATTTTATTTCAATGAAACTGCTAGAATTCAGTGTAAGTTTACAGTACTCTCTCCTACATCCCCCCTTGAAACATTAAGACTTCCCTTACGTTTATGACTCCAGAGTTCCATTCTGTTTTGTTTTTTGAATTCCACTTTAAAGCCTTTGGACTCTTCGTATCGACCCTGCAGTGACAGTGTATATAAACTAAAAGCTATGTCACTCTCTGGAAGAATTTTGGAAAATAGTATTATTTTCTCTCTCTAGACACACATACACATTTTACATACCGCTGCTTAGGTATAAGAAAAAAATACAGGAACAGAAATGATCCATGTCTTACTATAGTCAGCAAGCAAAACAGTGATTACCTTACACACCAGATTTTCGCAGAGTGGCCAATTTCCAATGAACATATGATTGTTGCACCAATTTTATTTCTAATTCAGGTGGAAGCAATTCCTTTTATCTTTTCCTTTCAAAGCCTACTCCAACTGTTTTCTTCTACATATCAAAAGTTTTTATGTAAGTTTAGATAAGCTATCTAATTTCTTTAGGGCTTTATGACCTTAACATTAAGGTTTAATCTGTACTTCTTTTTCCATCTCCAAATCTAATAAATTTCATTAAGAAGCATATCTAAATAATGGTAAGCAGAGATACTTGATTCCAATCCCTTTCAAAATAAAAACAGCCTTCCATCTACTGAAAGCACACAGATCTTCTCTTCAGGTGTCACCATGTAGGGTAAGTGAGAACTGTCAGGTTTTTCTGCCCTCCCGCCAATGATGGACCTCTGCAGGCCGACACGCACGCTGGATGGCGGGCACCTGGAGTGGGGTGTGGGCCTGTGTGAGTGGGCACACCGGGGCCAGAGACTGGGTTTATAAACAGCAGCAGTAGCAGCAGCACCAGCAAAAGCGGCAAGGAGTAGCAGAGGACCGTTTGGGGTGCAGCAGAGAGGCCAAGGGACACTGCCAGAGAGCTCGAGAAAGTAAAGATTTGCCAGGGCCTGGGAGGCCTGCCAGCCTCCCGGCCCCATTGCCTGCCCTGTGCCTGATTGTCTCCCTACAAGAGACCATTAAAAAGCATAAAAAGCCACGGAGGGCTCCAGGACTCTCTCCTTTAGACCCGTCTGTGCAGCCCCATAGACAACCTGTGCTCCCTGTGGTCATCCTGCCGTTACACACTTTTCAGATACCACTGAACAGAAGACTTCTTTATTTTCAGTTCACATGGACAGTTTTCTCTGAACACAGCCTCAACAGCGACACCTCTCCACTGTAGTTTGCCCCTGATCCCAAACATGAGGAGATAAACCTAAAATAACAGTGCTACCCCCTAAGACTATGATTATTTAAATCCTACTGCTAATTAACTTATGTGTATTTAAATTCATCTGGGGAAATTATATCATCAAACAGAGCAATGGAAATGCTTCCTGAAACAGGTAAGAACTGCACCTCAGGTGGATGAGAGAACACACCCCAACACCCAAGAGCCCAATGACTTAATGGTAGACTAACTGGCATTGTTGGTAGCTCGCAGGATGGCTCCTTGAGGGATCAGCAGCAGTTTGCCTTTTCCTGAAGGATTCTTACTGTTTGTTGTAAGGTAGAGTTTAGTGCCAGGAGGCAAGTTTGCCAAGTTGGCCAAATTGGTGGCTGGTAGCTGTAATGTTGCCATTACTACAATGGTAAAGGGAAAAAGAAAAAAAAAGTAGAAAAATAGTAAGACACATTGGCACTAAGGGCAATACTATCTCTAAAATTAGAGTAATAAAATACTACTAAAACACATTAACAAACAGTAAACACTATAGTGTTTCCTAGAAGTACGATACATTAAAGACTGATACTTAAATACTTTACTAATTAACAATTTATACACTAGAAGACTGTTATAAACCACAAATAATTTATATCTGTATATAAATAGGGTGATCATATGTTCTGAACCATTTGCCCATAACAGTTCTAGTTTTAACCCATGTCCCACTGTAATTTCTAATAATGACTCTTACTCTCAAAAGTACTGAGATTTAGGCCTCCCTGGTGGCGCAACGGGTTAAGCGCAGCACGGTGGAGCTGTTCAGAGCCACTGCAGCACGGATTCGATCCCAGCCAGGGAGATTCCCACATGGCGCAGCAGACCTCTTCTGCCTCGCCCACTGCTTCCCTCAGCAGTGTACTTCAGTCAATCTGCCTGTTCTGCTCCCCACTCTGTCTCTGGTGAATCCTCTCACCACCCCACACCTCTGGTCTACACCCCAGCTTATATGCATAAATAAATAAATCTTAAAAAAAAAAAAAGTACTGTGATTTAGAAAATAAAATCACCTTATTTATGGGTAAATATGCACTTACCCCCTCATTTGTTTAAAGTTCCTTTAATCAATTTCAAGCAATGGATGAATCTACTAATTTGAAACAAAATTTCTCACTTTTTATGTACTAACAGTTGTCAACAACTGGCACATACAATATTAAGCTGCAATACTTTAAGTCTTATCTAAGTCAAAAAGCTTTCACTTATTCCTTAGAATAGACTTCTAAAGCACTCTAAGACTTACAAATCTTCTAACATGCATCCTAAAGGAACTTAAACTCCAAATTTGTAGTCTTCTAAGATGTGACTTCCCTGGCAGTCTGCTTAGCCAGGGATGTTTTATTTGACCTCAATATCTGAGGGCCAGGGCTAGAAGAGAGAGGCCTTCCTGATCTCCAGTTTGGTTTTCAGGCCACTATCACCCCTCACACTAGAAAACAATCCCAGTTACTCTAAGGCTCCTATAGGGCTATCCCATCTTACCTCTCTCTTTACTGCTCCCTTCACTCCCCTTCATTTGCTAAATACTGACTCCTGCCTCAAAGTCTTGCTCTCTATTACAAAGACCATCATTCTCAGCAATAGCACTGCAAGTAACTTAATTAATTCTCTGGCTTCTCAGCTGCATGATTATCTAAACTCCAAAGATTATTTCTTCCAATCAATCCCAAGAACTCAATTTTAAATACACAAATGAATTTTGCCTCCACCAGCCACTGTATCACTTCTGAAATCTTCATGAGGAACATCTACAATGCTCTATCCTTCCAACTCACTGCAACAATTCTTTAGTTTTTTTTAGATCTTCAAAAATTAGTATACATCTAATGCCTTTAGATGATTTATTTTTTCATACCCTCACAGAAAAAAGACCTGAAACATAAACACAATGTTTTAAATTCTTGTTTGGTAGAGAATTCATTAGTCAAGTATCTCAAAATGCTCCTGGCAAATAATCAGCAAGATTTTAAGTGAGATACAGGCCAAAGTGAAGATAATGAGAAATGAGAATTCTTTTGCAGATCGAAAAGTAGTACCAAGCAATATCCTCTCTTTTTATTATTCTTGCTAACACACATACACACACTTAAAACTGAAACTACTACAGGTATCTATGTAAAATGTTACATGAAAACCAACAAATGCTTTTATACCCTTCTTATAGTATCAACCAACTAGGTTTTTTCCTAGACAGAACCAAGTATCAAATAAAGTGGCCAGCAAAAAACATTTTAGATGAGGTCTGTTGCTAAAAGGGCCCCCAATTAACATTGTTACCTGAACCCTGGGATCCACTCTTCTGAGGGCCAGCAGTAGTGACCTGAGTCTTGGTTAAGGTCTGCACGGGCTGAGCAACAATGGTTCCTCCACCTCCACTCACAATTGCTTTGGCAACTCCTTGGGTCACAACTTGCTTTGGACCAACTGCTTTGGCGACAGAAGAACTGGCCTTGGCCACAAGGATTTGGCCACCACTGATTGCCACAGCTTGTTTCACTGTCGAAGGTAATGTAGACCCAACTGGCACACCAACAACCTGTTTAAAACAGAGAGTCCAGAAGTGCTGCTTCTCATAGTCCTTCAGAGCTCTTAGAATAGAACTGGCACACTGTTCTAGCAAAAAATAAGTCGAAGCCTTCAACAAAATACAGGCATTGAATTCAATTATCTATGAATGATATCTAGATTGAATGCATATTACAATGCACACTGTATATAATTAATATACAAACATTTTCCATTATTATTTAAAAAATCTTTAGATGATCAAATAATATGTTAGTAAAGACATGACATGATCTACGTAAACTTTCACTATTGTTGGATATTTAGGTAACTGTGAACTTTACATTATGAAAAACTGCAATAACATTCTCATATAGGAACTACGAACTCCACTATACACTTTTAAATATCACCTTTCAGGACCCCCCCCACTATAATTCCCTATTTGGAACAATTTTCTTCATCTATAGACCTCCTAACAACTGATGTTACTAGTATAACATGACATCTCTTCCAATTGATTTTATGAAAAGTTACCTTTTTCTGTACATTGCCAATCTTACCTTTTCTTGATGGAGGACATTTGGTTAAAAAGGAAAAAGTATAAGCAAGGAGAAGTGAATTAAAAATAAAATACCCCCAAAACCAAATTATTCAAGTTAGAAATATCTAGCTCTGAAAACAGTATAAAGTGAATTCTTTCAATTAACAAAATACCATGGATCTCTATTAATATAAACTCAATATAAGGATGCTAAATAAGAAGAAACAATTTAATGATAAATTAGGCTTGTGTTCTTTATTTCATAAAAAGAACTCATCAGTCCTAAAAAGACTTTTTATAAGGTTATGTAAGATATGCCTTCTAAAGGCAAAAAAGATAATGTAGGAAGTACCTCTCATCTAACAAACTGGAGAAAAAGAAAACAGTTGTGCTGCTAAGAATATGTCCTAGAGAGATTTTGGACATGTGCTCAAGAGAACACACACATATAAGCATGTCTAAAGCAGCACTATTTTTAGTGCTGTAAACAATCTTAACGTCTGCAAAATTTGATAACATACCTAATGTCTAAAGGTAGAGAAAAATGAATAAACTGTGATATAAAACAGACAGTGAGTAGAAGTTTATGAGCTAGAACTATACATATTCATATAAACTGGTATTAAAAGCAGCAAGATTGAGTGAAAGAGGAGCTGCAGAAAAACATAGGGATAAATATTTTTTATGTAAATCTTCAAAACACCCAAACATTACATGTTATTTATGATGATGCACTGATGTAATCAAAGTATGAACTGGAAAACTGCACCTCCAAATTCATGACAGTGTTGCTTTTGGGAAGAACTGGATTTTATTAGTCAAGTTTTATTAAAAAAAAAAAAAGATTTGCAGTAAATATAAAATGGTTAATTCAATTCAGGGTGGAGGATATGTGCGTATTGATTATATTTCTGCGTTCTGTTGAAATTTTAGTGTCTTTCTAAATTAAAAAAAAACAGGATTACTTAAGAGGTAAAACAAATAGGTAATCATATGTAATTGATGAATGGGATTTTTAAATTAAACAATTACTAAATCGTATTTTCAAAGAATGTAAACATAGTAAAATAATTTGCCATATGCTTAGACATTATGGCTGATATAAAGAAAATGATTTCCTAATTGACTGTTAAAAATAACTGTAATGTAGAGGAAAGACTATCGGTTTTCATAAGCAGTGAGACTGGTTTCTCAGTTCACGTTCACCAGTTAGTAACTTCTTTAAGCTATAGTTAGAGATGCTTCATGTACAAAATATGGATATTATTTATCTCATAAGGTCACGAGTCATAAACGAGAGAAAGTTTAAAAAAAGCCCAGCCAACATGATACGCACAGTAAGTGATGGCTGCTGCCAACCTTGACACTTGTTAGGACTGAGGAATGGTGATCTGTGAGGCCACATGGACACTGAAAGGACAGACTCAAAGGATAAACATTTATCACTGTTGTTAGCATCTGGCCAGAGCAGAGGAACTTGATCTTAAACCCTAGATTCAGTCCTTCAATAGAAACTTAAGTATATGATATCGGGTTTCTGCTTTAAAATATAAAAGGACTAAATTAGTAAAATGCTGGTAATTGTTGACAGCAGGTAGTGGGTAGAGTGGAGTCATTAAAATATTCTTTCCACTGTTATATAAGGTGAAGTAATGGAGGAAAGAAGAAACAAAAGAGGAACCAATTTAAGGAAAAAAAGGAGTTTAATCTAGAATGTAGAAAAGAAATTCTCCCAGCTATCCTATTTGTTTTAAACAATCCCTAGGACTATCTAAATCTCTTTATTCTGACTAAGTGAGCCTCACTCTGTAGGCAATACGGAAGGGAGCTACAGACCTTGAGACCAGACCAGTTCAACCTCGAGCTGCGGGCACACAGCCTCCATGAGATTTTCACCTGGAGATAGATGGTCACGAGCCCTGCACGACCACCGAGCTGTAGTTGCCTGGTGCCCACAACCAGCAACAATAAATGGGCTTTGCAAGTCCACTATTCTTGCTTTCTTAGTCAATAAAGCTGAGTACCTCTGCTCTCAACCCCCAGAACTAAAACCTATATAGACCCCTAGCCCTGGCACCTGGGAGCAGAGAAATCTCCCTGGAGCTTTCTCCTGCTCTTCTGCTAATCAATAAACGTTGACTCCTTGCCTGCCCTCACTGGTATCTGTGGAGTCCTCTTTTCAGTCCTAGCCAGAGGGTCTCAAGTGCCCTTTCCATCCCTGATTCCCGGCCAGTGAAGCAGTGGACAATGGCAGGTTCACTCCCAGCTTTTCTACCTTGTGTTGGTGGGGATGGGATCAGACTCAGGTGTCCCTGGATCCTCTCCCTTACCTGGTAATGGAAACAACACAACAGAACTGCCTACTGGCCTTTTTTGTGTGATGGAAATAAGTTTATTTAAGTCTCTGGTGTTTGGATCTTTTAGAGTAGTTCAATTTTTTTTTCCAAGACAAGACGTCTTCAGATTTCCTTCCTAAGAATATCAAATTAAATGACCCATTACATAAGCTAAGTTATATATAATCTATTTCCATATTCCTAAGATGATTAAAGAAAGCAAAAAATCTTAAAGGAAACACAAAAAGTTAAACACATACATTAGATATAAATTTCCTTCCCAAAGAAATTTCTTTTCCCTCCTTGTGCCAACCGCTATATCCTCACATCAATTACTTCTTAGCAGAAACCAGATGAAAAAACTTTTATAAGCCCATAAGAAATACAAAAGATACGCCTTTTGAAGGCAGTAAAGATAGAGTAGGAAGTACTGTCTAGTCATCAGATTGGGAAAGAAAAAAATTTCCAGAATATGACACACATTAATCTCAGTGAGATAAAATGTGTTTATCCAGAGTTGGCCATGGGAGGGCAGTCTTCATTAGCAGAGCTTACCTTCTAGGAGCAGGCTATTCACAAGGTTAACAACTCCCTACCCCCTCAACCCTGAGAATTTAAGTCTGGTATCTATTGGGGCAAACTCCAAACACAACTGTCTATAGACATCATAAGTGAGATTCTTAAGTAGGACACTGTAATCCCAAATTTTCTTTTTTTAACAATACAACATGACTTAGAACCTGAACTCACCTACAAATTCTTCTCTTCCCATTCCATACTTCTCTTTATCCCTAATTTCCTTCTCGCTTCATAAAGCAGAAACTTTTTGTTCTGTATTGCTACAAATACTTCACTTTGATTCATGCTTTAATTTAATGTTTCTATTTCTGCCCTCCCAGTGCCCCATAAAAGAAGAGTCAGAATTTACTTCATAGCATCCTGAGGGTGAGGATTCTGTATGTGATTTTCCACTTCACATACTAAAAGTCAGTCATTTACAACTTAGTTTTCAATAATAAATATTATCATGGTACTCAGGCATGTATACAAAGGATTTGTCCTCAGTTACTTAACAACAGTACTACTGAGTAGTAGCTAATTTACTGAGTACCTGCTCTGTGCCAGCTGGGTCCTTTATGTACTGTGATTTCTAATTCTCATATAACTCTGCAAGACAAAGGGCATTATTCCCTTTTACTAGACTAAACAATAGCAAGAACAAGGTCTACAGAGGTAAACTTGCCCAAATCACAAAAAATGCATGGGTGACATGTGAAGTTTGTAACAAGCTCTAACTCCAAAGCTCATGCTCTTTTCACTATACACACTGCTTTCCCCCATGAGCCCACTGACTCCTCAGTTATCCTTTTTCATGTCAAGAGCAGCACATCTCTCCACTTGTATGAAAAAGATGAGCTGTGTTTCTATTGTGGCAGAACTGTATGGAAGATAAAACAGTATCTTTTTTTTTTTCCACCATCCTGTTTTCTGGCAGAGTTTCTAGGAATGCACTTGAGTAGGAACAGTTTGTACTTTCAGACAGCTTCTTATCTTGAGTCCAAAGCATGTGCTAAATTGCCTGGATAAACAGGGATGCCTTTTCTCATGCTCTACTGCTTTTCTGCAGTTCTTCTGTGGCCCCTCTGTTCAGGTGCCATTAAACTACTCAGGGCATCTATCACAAACTTCTTAGTCTTATATTACCACTACATAGGTGGCAGCGTGAGAAGAAAGCTGATACAAATGTTCTGCATCACTGGGGATTTACAAAATGCACGGTGGCAAAAAGTTATACAGAAGTTCTGAGTACAAAAAGTAATGCTATATTGATGCAAGAACCTAAATCAGCAATACTATGTCCTTTCAGATGAAGCAAAACAAATTGAAGAACATGTAGAATGTGTCTAAAAATGAAGGTCATATGACAATAAAGGACTCAATGATAATGATAAAATGTTTACTACAGATGACAGGAAGCAATTGTGAGGTGCCTGTCTTAGGGATTCTGGCTATGGAAGTCCAAAAGTCAAGTTTGATGCTATAGCTCTATGGTTTCTAAATTTACCAAATCATGAGTTAGTAGGGGAGCTTGTTAAAAACCCAGATTCCCAGGGTCTCCAAGATGATTCAGTAAATTTGAGATGGGAGCCTAGGCAGCTATTTATTTTAAATCGTAACGATTCCTAGGACTAGGTAAGTTTGGGAAAGGAAAGTGTTCAATGAACTCTTACAGATGGCAAAATCCATCCATAATATATGGATTTGTATCTCAATCATTATGTAATTATCTAGACTAATCAAAATATCTAAACCCCCTTTCTATTTTATATTAATTCTCTTATAACAACTCACTCCCCAGACAGGTTAATTTTTAAGTTGAAAAACACCTCATATAATATTCTTAATAGTTCTAGAATATATCTGTCCAATAAGTAAGAAAATTTAACTGAGCGTTCTAAAAGCATGCCTGAGTTATATACAAAGGCTCATAAATATCATAAATACTACTGGAACAGAGAGTTTTAGAGTCCACAGACCTGGGCTCAGGTCACTTTTTAGCTATATGCTCTCAAGGAAGCTGCTTTAGTTCTCAGAGTCACAATTTCCTCATTTGTAAAACTGGGGTGAAACTATCCACCATAAAAGTTTGTTTGAGGATTACAAATATTTATAATGTTTAAGTAAGAACATGGCATATACAGGCACTGATACAGGAAAACACGGTCTATGTGCTATTTTACAGTTCTCCCCATACATTAATCCCCCACACTTCCAAATAAAAAGAAAACAAACTCTCTGAAGAACCAAGAATCATTAAACAGATCACACAGCCTAAACATCAGAGGTATAAACCATAGTACTCTTCTACCAGAAATAACAAGTGAAACAGTATACCTCGTTTACCCAACTTGAATGTCATGTCCATAAAGTCAGTCACTTTTACTGCCAAGAGATAAGATAACATAGCATCCCGCTGCCTCTTCGACTGTGCCTGGACTTGCCATTACATGTCCCTGCTCTTGTCAAAGATTACTGCAAGGACAAATGGTAATTTTACATCCACTGACCTGCTCTTCCAAAAGGGCTTTAATTCAGACTTTTCTGGGGCCAGCAACCATATCACCCTGAATCTTTTCAGCACTTGTCAATTATTTAGACAAATGTATTCATTTATGTGTTGATCTTCCCATCTCTACCCAACACAAACCTTAGGTGGCTGAATCTTTGGTGACTGGGCAGTTCCTTCTCCAGTAGTTATGACCTGTTTTTGAGGGGACACAGCTATCATGTGACCTCCTTTTACAGCGACATACTGGGGGAGTGGTGACTGGCTGGCAGCTCCTGTTGTGGGTACGTGAGAGGTTTCGCCAGGCTCCTGTTTGATGATTACCTTGCAACAAACATGATAGTGACTCTGAATAAATATCCCATGGAAAAAACTATGAACATCTGAATCTTTTGTTTACAGGAATTAGTGAAACTTGATCTGTAAGGAATGACTCTACCAGAATGGTGAAAGCTGTTTAAATACTGTTTAAATATAGCCCATAACAGCTACTGATGGGACCAAAAATAAGATCTGGATTGATCCTGTTTATCTGTAAACTCAACCTGGACATGTGACTAAGGTGGGACAAAAAGCATTTTCATCTAAACTTTGAATTCACTGAGTTACTGCTTTTTTGCCTAGTCATCAATACACATTGTGTTCTCTGAAGTCTCCATCTTGTGGGACTCTAAGGGTTGCCCTACAGATACCACTAAATATATAAAGCATGTCTCTGAAGTAGGATCTGGTTTTATAACTTGAATCTACTGAAAAGTTACATATCAGGGGGAGAGTTCAATCAACTACATGATACTACCAAAAAATGTTATGTAACAAGACCACATGACTATTGTGGCAATACCCTAATAAAAACTCACTTTTGTGAAAGCGCCAAGTCCTCCAGTTATAGGTTTGGGACTCTGAACCTTAGGATGACTCCCAATAGGGCAAAGAGGTGGCATAGATGCAAACAGAGAATCCTCCTGCTATAATAAAAAAAGATAGTGTACAATTAGGATAACATGAGTGATTTCAGGTGGTCTAGTCACTTATCTTTAATATAAACTGGTGATGTTCTCCAGCAACATAAAACTGGGGCCTCTGTGGTGGTGCAACAGGTTAAGTTGCAGCACTATGAAGCTATCCAGAGTCACTGCAGCACGAGTTTGATAACCAGCCAAGGAGATTCCCACATGGCGCAGCAGACCTCTCCTGTCCCGCCCGCTTGCTCCCGTCAGCAGTGTATTTCAGTCGATCTGCCTGTTCTGCTCCCCACTCTTTCTCTAGTGTATCCTCTCAACACCCCCCCCCACCTCTGGCCTACACCCCAGCTTGTATGCATAAATAAATAAATCTAAAAAAAAAAAAAAGACCATAAAACCAAAATCAAAACGCCCAAAGTTCTTTGGGGTTGTCGAAATCTCTACACCTTCATTTTAATAATGTTTTAAAAACAAAATGCAAACAAAAGTTGTAGCTTGACAACGACCTACTTCTCCTTATCCCACTGTATGCTGGAAAGACTCCTACCATTCTGCTTCTAATATTTAATTGACTCACTGGTTTGCATGTCTAGTACCCTGCACATGAAAAGCTACTGAAGGATAGGGACTGTATCTTATTCGTTTTCTATCCCTAGAGCCTACGCACTTAATAAATAAATGAATGAAAAGGCAGTTATGGTGTTTCAGTATACATCACTTTAACATTATTTAAGACACAAGTGTGCGCTCTTATGTTTACTACAGCACTAACTACAATAGCTAAGAAATGGAAACAACTTAAATGCCCCCAAACAGATGACTGGATCAAGATATGGTATATACACACACAAAGAAAAAGTACTAAGCAATCAAAAAAGATAAACTCATGCCATTTGCATGAGCTGAAAGGGAATTGCTCAGTGAAATAAGTCAGAAGGAAAAAGAAAAATATCAGATGGTTTCACTTACAGGAGGAATACAGTGAAACCGAACAAAGGGTCAAAAAAAACCCCAACACAATATTTGTAGACAATTTTAGATCTGAGGCTTATAGAAGGGGAGAGGGAAAGAGAGGGATCAAAAAAAAGGGGTGGGACGAGCACAAGGATCCATGGTGATGGTTCCCAAGTGATGTGGTGGTGGGATATTTATGGGAACTACACCTCGGGAGAAATCAAGTATGTACAAAAATGAACAACAATGTAAGAAAATGAAAAATAAATAAAAGAAAAATAAAATATTTGAGCACTAAAAAACCCCCCCAAAACCCAACAGTATTCAAAACACGATTTGCCTGAATAAAGACCCCAGGATACAGGGGAAATTTTTCAAAATGGAATTTAAAAAACAAAACAAAAAGAAATTGAAAACATCAAGATTCCAAAGGCCAACATTTAAAATTATTGCTGCTTGTAAACATTTAAAGTTATTACTGCTTGTCTCTAATTTTCAAATACGAAATCCAAATCTGAGAGGAAATTTGCTATAAATTATTGTTAGGGGCAAGAAACAAAGTTAAGAAAACTGCTTAAGTAAACAGACAATTAAGACCTTAATGAAATTATTACAATTCATTCATTTATATAATATACTGCATACAGAGTGCACTGAATTTAGAGAAAAACCTTGCCTTTGATCAGGAAACTGTTATCACCATTAAGTGCCTAAATATATGAAATGCTATGCTAAGCACTCATCACATAAGAGACGATCTTTGAAATTTCAGTAGTTTTTATTCTATAACTCAAAGGTTTAATCCTTAAGACAGTCAAGACAGTATAAAATACACTGGATAACAAACCAAACAGTAGAGATCATCTCTGCCAAATAGTGAAAAAGATATCTAGCACTCTGATCTGAACAAGTCAGATCACCGCTGGAGTTCTAACTTACAAAAAACTACCCTAAAGGAGAAAAAACAAAAACAAAAACCCCAGCAACACTGTGATGAGATAAGAATTATTTTCAAGTAACAAAATTGGTGATAGTTACTAGAAGTAACTAGAAGTAGAAAAGAAAATGTATTTACTTCTTGTGGGTGTAAATGTAGGCAAAAAAGGATATATTGTCATCTGAATTATTTTTAAGGGTAAATTTTTTTTTAATAAGAAATATACCTTGGGCCTCCCTGGTGGCGCAACGGGTTAAGTACAGCACTGTGAAGCTATCCAGAGCCACTGCAGCATGAGTTCTCCACCAGGGAGATTCCCACATGGCGCAGCAGACCTCTCCTGCCTTGCCCACTGCTCCCCTCAGCAGTGTACTGCAGTAGATCTGCCTGTTTTGCTCCCCACTCTGTCTCTGGTGAATCTTCTCCCCACCTCACACCTCTGGCCTACACCCAGCTCTTGTATACATAAATAAATCAATCTTTAAAAAAAAGGGGGGGGGCCTTCCTGGTGGCATAGCGGTTGAGTGCTGCGCCGTGGAGAATCTCATGTGGCGTGGCAGACCTCTCCTGCCTCACCCTCTGCTCCCCTCAGAAGTGTATTTCTGATCTGCCTGTTCTGCTCCCCACTCTGTCTCTGGTGAACCCTCTCGCTGCCCCACGCCTCTGGCCTGTACCCCAGCTTGTATGTATAAATAAATAAATAAATAAATCTTTAAAAAGAAAGAAAGAAAAAAAAAGAAATACGCCTTTAAAAAAAAAAAAAAGATTTATGCATGTGTGTCAGTTTCCTGGCCGGGGGATTGGACTCCTGTTGCAGTGGCTGTGGAAAACTTCATAGTGCTGAGATCTAATCCTTTGAGCCACCAGGGAGGCCTTAAGGTAAAATTTGTAACAAAACTATCCAACAAAAGAGCCATCTCCTTATCACAGTAAGTTTTCAAATAGATTCTGGGAGACTGATAGAAAGGTTAAGGAGCATTATCTACACTAGCAGGGTAGCGCTAAGGGTAAAACAGGGAGTCCGGACTATATCTTTTTTTTTTTTTTAATATTTATTTATTTATGCATACAAGCTGGTACAGAACAGAGGTGTGGGGGGGGGGGGTGAGAGGGTTCACCAGGGACAGAGCAGGGAGCAGAACAGGTGGATCGACTGAAATACACTGCTGAGGGGAGCAGTGGGCGAGGCAGGAGAGGTCTGCTGGGCCATATGGGAAGCTCCCTGCCCTGGTATCGAACTCGTGCTGTAGCGGCTGCAGTTAGCTTCACAGTCCTGGGACTTAACCCCTTGCGCCACCAGGGAGGCCCCTGGACTGTATCTTATATATACTTGGTAGCTTGAAGATTTTACTTTATGAAATTTGCACTGTCAAGTGACAAATTCTTACTGGGCTTGAACAGTCTTTAGAAACTAGCAAAGTATAATAATGCAAATCTTACCTTGACAGTAGACGTTACAAAACTACTTCCATGAATTTTAGGAATTGGGGAACCTGTTCCTTGGGTGGCCTGAGAGGCAGTAGAGAGTTTGTTCGTAGGACTTCCTGATGAGCAAGACAAATATAAAAATAAAACACAAAGTAAAACTTACAAAATGGAATTCAAAAGCATTTTTCATTAAAGATTCAGAAGCTGACCATTTTACTAACCTGAAAAGGGATAAGAAGCTAGTAAGGAATACAGAAGAGTAAGTCAGTAAGTAAACATTATAAACTCAACTAATTAAGTCAAAGGAGATACTATAACATGATGGGATTGGTTATTTTACAATATGCCCAAATGTATGCATTCATATGAATGCTAGTTCCTCCAAAGCAGTTTCACTAGAAGGCTACATCCATTCTGAAATGCTGTTAACATCAGACATTTTATATTCTATCTACACAACTAATTGCCTTTAGGGTCTGATAAAAATATGCCACCATATTTATTTTAAGTCAAGACCAAAATCAGGATTTGATTGAATACTCCATTTACTAAACTTGCCTACAAAGACTTTTGACTGATTCTTAAAACTCAAAGGACATCTATTATGACATCCTTAAGTCTATCTAAAATGCTAATCTATTAGGTAATCTCTGAAAACAGCATTTTACTTTTTTTTAAAGATTGATTTATTTATGCATACAAGAGCTAGGGTGTAGGCCAGAGGTGTGGGGAGGTGAGAGGGTTCATCAGAGACAGAGTGGGGAGCAGACAGGTGGACTGACTGAAATACACTGAGGGGAGCAGTGGGCGAGACAGGAAAGGTCTGCTACGCCATGTGGGTCAGCTTCCTGGCTGGGGATCAAACTCGTGCTGCAGTGGCTGCAGATAGCTTCATAGTGCTGAGACTTAACCCCTTGTGCCACCGAGGAGGCTCTGAAAGCAGCATTCTAAAGGGGATTTCCATAATTTTAATCACTGTACATAACTTTTCCCAAAAACTACTGGAAAGGTCCAAAACAAATTAATGTGTCTTAAAAATTAGTCTAATTACCTTAAAGTCATCTCTCTTATTTCTTTTCATTAGTTTTCTAAATTATAAGTGAAAGCTCTAGCTAAATCTACACTTAAGAACATGTGTAACTGAAGGGAATAAATAAAATGTTAGTAGAAGAAACAACAAACTTAAAAGTACACTGCAGTTATGAGTATGATGACAAGCACAAAGACTTCTTATTCTTCCTAACAAAGCAGCATTTTTAATAACTGCATGAATGTTTTCCTCCCACACGTAAAATTTATCTTATTTATGGAAAAGATCACTTTTTTGTTTAACTGAGGACAAATATAAATTGTTCACAAAGCTTTTCTGGCTCTAAAATTTAATTTGGGGGCCTTCTTGGTGGTGCAAGGGGTTAAGTCTCAGGTTATGAAGCTATCGGCAGTCACTGCAGAACGAGTTTAATCCCCAGCCAGGGAACTTCCCACATGGCACAGCAGATCTCTCCTTTCTCACCCACTGCTCCCCTCAGCAGTGTATTTTAGTCAGTCTGACTGTTCTGCTCCCCACTCTGTCTCTTGTGAATCCTCTCACCCCCCCTCCCCTACCTCTGGCCTACACCCCAGTCTTATATGCATAAATAAATAAATTTTTAAAAAAGTTTAATTTGGAAAAGTTAATAACCACATTGCTAACCAGTCCCAAAAGAATATGCTTAAAATGAAGGTAAAATCAACTTTTTTAAAAAGAAAATTAATAATGGCTCACTTTTCATCATTATACATTAAAAACAAAATATTAAATTCCTAAAAACAGGGGTCTCCCTGGTGGCGCAGCGGTTGAGCGCTGCGCTGTGGAGCTGTCGGCAGCGGCGACACAAGTTTGATGCCCAGCCGGGGAGAATCCCACATGGTGCGGCAGACCTCTCCTGCCTCGCCCACTGCTCCCCTCAGCAGTGTATTTCTGATCTGCCTGTTCTGCTCCCCACTGTCTCTGGTGAACCCTCTCACCACCCCGCGTCTCTGGCCTGTACCCCAGCTTGTATGTATAAATAAATAAATCTTTAAAAAAAAAATTCCCAAAAACAATTTTTACAAAGAGTAAATCCTCCCTCAGAGAAACAGCACCGGGGTTATTCTTACATATTCCCTCGTCTTGTTTATGGATGCAGACTTTGTATTTTCCCTTATGTGGCTACTACAGCATGCTAGGATTTCATATTTAAAAAAGATAAAATCTTTTGGATTGCATAAATATTAGATCACAAGAACATACCTGTAGTGGGAGCAGTAGTGCCAACAACCTGTCCTGGCTTGTCCACAATGACATAAGGATTATTAATAACAGAGCTGGTAGTGGCTTGCTTCACATGGACTGGAGTGGAAGTTGGGGTTCGAGGTAATGGTGATGGACTTGGAGTTGATATAGGGGAACCTTTATTAATTAAAAAAGGAGAGAAGAGAAATAAGATAGATATAGTCAACCTGTCTAAGAAGATGCTGAAGAAAAAGAGTGGTAGGGCCACCAGGACAGAGAGCGGGGCTGGGTGTTTTAGGTGTGAGCCGCAGCTCAGCTGGGGTAGGGATACCCATATGCCCGGACAAGCAGCATCTGCATGAGCACCATTGAGGAGCTTGTTAGACACAGATTCTGAGATACTATCCCAGGTCCACTGAACATGAATCTGCATTTTAACGAGATTTGTCAATGGACATACTGAATTTCAAAAAGCAAGGCTTTACATCATTAATGAAACATCTGATTCCCTAGGATAATAAATCTAACAATTTGGGCAGTATGTTATAATATTAGTATGTCATAGACACTAAAATTAGGGAGGAAACTAGTAAATGACCAGACTCAGGAGTCAGGTGTCTAGATTTGAAATTAATTTTCAATAGAAAAATATGAAATTCATCCAACAACAAAAGTCTCTCAGTATTACGCCAGACACTATCCAGAGACTCTTATTTCTACATACTACTCTCAGAAGGTTATCAACGTATCACTAAACATCAGCTGTCTTTTATTGATCAAATCTGTCACCCATGAATTTTTCTAAACTTCAAATCAACTTATACATTCAGCCTATTCCACCTCTGAAATGGTAAGTTCCAAAACTCTTCTAACACATTCTTCATCTTTTATCAACTTCAGAGACTAGGATCCTATTTTTGCTTAACTGTCTACTTTTAACATCAAAGTCTTCCCCCCCCACTTTACTAAGTTTTGCATATAATCCTCCCACTGCCTACTTGTATTGACTATCTTCCATATCTTTTCTGAGGTGGTACAGTCAAAGCCATAAGGTATAATTCTACTAAAAGTATACCTAACATAAACACAAAATTGTTGGTGAGGAAATGGGCATGTCAACCTGCCTACAACAAACAGGAATAATTTTCTAGTTGTAGGTAAGAGTATAAAAGGGATTTGATTCTCAAACCAATTCTAACACTTGGAATCTGACTCCAAATCAAAAGGCCTCTGAATTTTTTCTATTGTTAGTTTTCATATAAAATCCCAAAACTTAATTCCTACTTTAGGAATTTTACCTGTGCTGATTCTAGGAGACACAAATTTGACTATTTGAATTTCGTTTCCTCCTTTATTCAAAAATTGCTTCTATATGAATGACTTTTGCTTTTGTTTTAAGACAGCTTTGCTTTGCTGATCAATACTGATAGCTTCTCTTTTTAAATTAAGAAAGCAAAGCAAAACGAAACAAGTTCTACTAAAGAAAAAAAGCAAACTGCAATTTTGTCACCCAGCAATTTTTACACACAGCTTCACAGACATAATCTTACCTGAAACAATCTTGCAGCTCATGGTGATAGGCTGGAAGGACTTTCCAGGTGACTCGGGATTAGAAACCTGACTTTGCGGCACAATTTTGCAGCTTGATGCTATTGGCTGAAAAGCTGAATTGCCGTGAGAACAAAAGGTAACTTTCTGGGATGCTGTTATTTTGGTGGGTGTTCTTTCCAATGAAGATGGTAATGAATAAAATGTAGTATGTCTCTCAGCTTCAGTGTTGGCTGGGAATCCTGCTTGAAATGAAATGGCCAAATGATAATTCATTAATTACTTTGAAAATAAAATCTTATTGTGGGAAAAGAATGAAACAATGAAAATCCCTTATTTCACAACCATTTACTACTAGTAAGATAAATACAATTGATAGTGGTTTTTACTTCTTTATAGATTTTGGTGGTGAAAAATAAGTATGCCTAGAATCCTATTTTATCAAAATGTTTCTTTCAGAAAATCAGAGATCATATTAGCTATAAACTGTGTATTAAAAGGTATATAAGTTCCTTATATTCTCCCATTTTTATAGATGAACTGAAAAACTGTTTAAAGAGGGCAAAACCTCAAAAGATACCATACACTTAACTCTAGTGATGTCCTGTCTTATTAGATGCCCATAAAGAAGATGCAACTGAAATTTAAAGAGAAATAAAGCTGAAACATTTAAAAGAACTAAAATATTAACAACACATTATAATGTAGACTCAGACATAAAATTAACACAATTCAGAGTTGGTTTTACATCTCATATACTTACATGTATGTAAGATTGATTATATACTTATATATTTATTGAATGGAAAACATTTCATTGTGAAAATAATGTGTTGATAATGAATCTTATATTGTATTTTAAATAAAACTAGAAAATATTCAACTTCCTGTTCATATATTTAAGGACTGAACTAGAAAAACCTTCCTATAAACTATAAGAAACCATTATGATCATTAAAAGAATGAAAATTCAATGATTTTTTAGTAAGTTTTGTTTCTATAAAATGTCAGAAATTTATGAAAAACTTTCTGATAAGAGTAAGGATTTGATTATTTTCATAATAGGACTGTGCAGGAGAGGCAGCCTGCCTATTTAAGAAAACTTTGCTTTTCATATAATCTAAGTCTCTGAAGGAAGCAGCTCAGTATCTTATTATAAAAATGGGAGAAAGGAATGCCTCCATTTTCATGGAGTATCTCCATTAAAAAAATGTATTTCCATACAAGGAAAAGGATATTACCTTTCTCCACAGAGGTATCAGGTACTGGCTCATGTGACTGCTTTATTGGCGAGGAGGCTTTCACTGGTGCTGGAATGGTTAAAGGCAAAGATGGTGGGGCATCAGAAATGTCTGACTCAGAGGACTGAGGATAAGCGGAGTCTTCTCCAAGAGAATGCCGGTGGAGCTCAACATCCACTACCTACACAACCAGGCAACAATTGGGCTCATGAATCCGTCGCTGAGGTCACAGGAAGCCTAACACCTATCTAAGAATGGTGTACTCTAAGGGATGTGTCAAATGATTTCTAATCATTCTCCAAAGACAACTTCAATCTCAAAATCTAAAGAACTTATCCTAGAATTGGAATCTAGTCTGGCTTAATAGATAACTCAGTGCAAATTTGGGATCTTTCCATTTGCTACTTCTATACCTTAGAACATTTACCCCAAATCTTTGCCTGACTGCCTCTTTCTCACCATTAGGTTCCAATGAAATGTTACCTTTTCAAAATGGTCTTCCCTAAACAATCTACCTAAAGCAAACCCTTTGCTCTCCAGTTACTCTTTACTTTATAGTACTTATCTGTAATTGAAATTGTTTTTTCTTTTGTTCACTGTTCACCTTTCTTTTCATTCTCAACACAACCAAGAATAGAACTCTTTACAGTAGTAGTGATCTTATTTACTTATTATCCCCAATACTTGGATCATTGTCTAGCATATTGTACATGCTCAATAAATAACTTCTAATATTTATAGTAGAAGCATATTTCTCTAAATAAAGTTAACTAATTCTAATAAGAATGACTAATGCTGATATGTCATGAACATACCTCCTTAAAAAAGGGGGAGAACAAAGTTGAAAGCCTCATACTTTCTGGTTTCAAAACCTTATTACAAAGCTATAGTAATCAAAATGGTGTGATACAAGCACCAAGATCATTAGAACAGACTGCATGCATCCTCACATATATGGTCACATTAATTTTGAAAAGGGGCTAAGACCATTAGATGGGTAAGGACAGTCTGTTCAACAAATGGTGCTGGAAAACTAGATATCCAACTGCATTAGAATATGAAGCTAGACTGTTACCGTACACAAACATTAACTCAAAATGAATCAAAGACCTAAACCTAAGACTAAAACAATATAACTTGTAGAAGAAAATATAAGGCAAAGCTTCACGACTCAGGATTTAGCAATGACTTCTTAGCTATGACACTAAAAGGAAAAAAACAGATCAATTAGACTACATCAAAAATTAAAACTTCTGTGCATCAGAACACAATCAACAGAGTAAAAAGGCAAACCAGAGTGGGAGAAAATACTTGCTCATTCTATCTCTGATAAGGGATTAATAAAAAGAATATAGAGAGGACTCTAACTCAACAAAAATCCCACACAACCCAATTTAAAAATGGGCAAATTATTTCCAACAGAAATTGTTCCAAAGAAGATATACAAATGACAATAAATACATGAAAAGATGCTCAGCATTAAGGCTCACTAGAAAAATATAAACCCAAACCACTATACCCATTAGGAGCTGGCTACTATCACAAAAAAAAAAGGGGGGGGCCTCCCTGGTGGCGCAGCGGTTAATGCGCTGTGGAGCTGTCGGTAGCGGCGACACAAGTTCGATGCCTGGCTGGGGAGATTCCCACATGGCATGGCAGGCCTCTCCTGCCTCGCTGCTGCTCCTCTCAGCAGTGTATTTCTGATCTGCCTGTTCTGCTCCCCATTTTGTCTCTGGTGAGCCTTCTTGATGCCCTATGCCTCTGGCCTGTATCCCAGCTTAAATAAAAAAACCTTAAAAAAAAAGGGACAAACAACAAGTGTCTGGCAAAGATGTGGAGACACTGGAACTTCTTTTTAAAAGATTTTTTTTTTTTAAATTTCTAAAAATTTTTTTGTTCAAGAACTGTGGTGTAGGCTAGATGTATGGTGAGGGGGAGGTGAGAGGGTTCACCAGAGACAGAGTGGGGAGCAGAACAGGCAGATTTACTGAAACACACCGCTAAGGGGAGCAGCAGGTGAGACAAGGAGAGGTCTGCTGCACCATATGTGCGTTAGCTCCCTACCTGGTTTTTGAACTCAGCCGTATTTTGATAGCACTGAGATTTAACCCCTTGGCTACCAGGGAGGCCCCTGCCATTTGAACTCTTGTGCACCACTGACAGGAATGTAAAAATGGTTCAGTTGTTATGCAACGGATTCTCACAAAATAAAAAAAACCACAACTCAAATTCCGCTTCTGGGTATATACCCGAAGAACTAAAAGCAGGAACTCGAACAGTTATTTGCAGCAGTATTTACACAAGTCAAAAGAGGTAAGCAATTCAAGTACTCACTGATGGATAAATAAAAAGTGCTTCATACATGCAACAGAGTATTACTCAGTCTTTTAAGGAAATACTGATGCATGCTACAACATTGATAAACCTTGAGAGCATTATACTAAGTAAAATAAATGCCGGTCACAAGGAGACAAACACTGTGATTCCATTTATACCATACTTAGAGCTGTCAAAGTTACAGGGATGGGCATACAGGAATGGAATTATTAATTATTTATTGTTAACGTGCAGAATTTTGGTTTCCGAAGATGAAAAGAGTTCCAGACATGGATGGTAGCGATGATAACACAAAAATGTGAGTATATTCAATACCACTTAGCTGCATACTTAAAAACAGCTAAAGAGCTAAATTTTATGTGTACTTTATCACAATTCTTAAGAAAAGGTGGAGACTGTTTTGATAGGAACTTTGTTGCCACTTTGCAGCGGGAATGCGATGAGGGACACAACAGTTGTGGAGCAGGTTTGCAAGGCAAGACTGCTACTTGAGCAGAAGTTCTTGTGCCATTTATTTAAATCATACAGGCTACTAAAAGCTGATCATGAGACAATGGTATGAGGAATAAGGTCCTGAAGGTGGGATAGGAATGGGGGACAAAGTTTTATGAGGGACAGGGAAGGGGACATCGTGACGATACGTCGAGATGTTTGTATCAGGAAAGTATGATGTTATCACAGGCAGAGTTATCCGAGACCACCATGGAGACAGTGACGTAACCAGGTCAACAGTGGCCTAAGCGTCCCTGGGTCTGCCTCGTGATACAGGCTATTCTCCATAGGTAGTCAAGGAATGCTCTGCTGTGATTTGCAATAGCAAGTAGGTCACAATTACCCATGAGTGGCCAGCTCGTAGCCAGCTCATAGGAACACACAGAGAAAAACTTTTCAAAAATTTGAGCATTTTTTCTCTTCCTAATTAAAAATGAAGATCAATTTTCATTCTACTCGTTCGCAAATAATAAGGGAAAAAAACCCTACCGTTTCTGCTCCAAGAGTCTGCAAGCCAGTGTAAGTTCTATCCAGCTATTGAAAGACAAAAGGAAAGTGTTAAAGTTTCACTGTGCCTAGGTACAAAACTTTGGATACAATCTTATCTAAACCCCTTTCTCCACAAGTCTTTATAACATAGTATCTGTTTTTTTAATAATGTGAACTATCAATTTATCACTTCAATAGAAACCTTAACTAAAATTATCACTGTTAAAAAGATATGGAAAATTTTAGGCTACATTCATTTTCATATCCTCCAGAGCAGAGAAATAACAGTTTTTCTGTAATCTGCGCCGGTCCACTTTTCATTCTTGGGACCACAATTTACAGGGGATGTTGATAAACAGAACTAAATCAAAACATCAAGAGATACTGGAAAGCACCATATATAGGAAATGTTGTAAGAACAAGTTTTGCTTGGAAAAAGAAACAATTTAAGGAGAGAAGTGAAGGCTATCATTAAACATTTTTATGTCCTTAATAACAAAACAAGTCTTATTCTGTTCAATTCCAGAACTCAAATTAGGACAAATGAGATCAAGATTTTTTAAAAAAAAGATTTATTTTATTTATTTATGCATACAAGAACTGGGGTGTAGGCCAGAGGTGAGGGTGGGTGAGAGTATTCACCAGAGACAGAGTGGGGAGCAGGACAGGCAGATTGACTGAAATATACTGCTGAGGGGAGCAGTGGGCAAGATAGGAGAGGTCTGCTGCACCATGTGGGCCAGCTCCTTGGTTGGGGATTGCACTCATGCCTTAGTGGCTGGCTTGATAGCGCTGAGACCTTAACCCTTGTGCCATGGGGGAGACCCAAGTCTTTTTTTTTTTTAAGACGAGGAGGAGGTGGCAGTTTTAGATAAATTTATGAAAGAACCTTCTGAAAGTTTATTTACTAAATGGATAAATGAGTTGTTTGCAGAATTACTGTGCTCCATGGTGGGAGCTGAAGCGAGATATGATGAATGACTACCTGCCAGGGAAACAGCAAACAAGATTTCATATATCCTGGAAACTTTAAATTTCATATAATCTAACACTTAAGAGTATTTATTATTTAATGTAATTATTACACCATAAAATATAAATTGTTACATACAACAGATTTTCAGAATACAGAGACTACTATGGAAGTTAAAATAACCAGGAAATGTTACATAGAAACTTGACAAATGGAAAAATCAAATATATATTTGAGGAAGGAAAGACCATGAAGAGGAGGACATGAATTTCTGGGACATGAACAGACTGATCTGGCTGGAGAAGGATGTTCACACAGTGGATCAGTGTGAGTAATTTAGGGGGAAGTATTGCTGAATCAAAATGTAGGCAGGCAGAGGAATCTGAATTTGAGTAACAGGAATTCAATCAAGGTTTCTCAGACAGGAACAGCCTCAAGGTTCTCCTTCTTTAAGACTAATCTGACGTGTGTAGAGTGGATCTAGGGGAGAAGTGACAGACTATAATAGCCTAAAAAGAGTGAGAGGCGTCAAATGGTATAATAATATAAAGATTATGAAGAAAGATTAATGGTCTTGCAACTAAAATAATACAACAGGGGTAAGGATCAAAGACAGTTCTGAGAGTTAACATAGAAATAACAAAGAAAATGATACTCCGGTACAAATAAAGATCACGTGGTCCTAGTCCAGGTATTTAAGGTCTTGGTATTAATCAGTTCAAAACAGTAAAATAAAAGGAAGTTTTCTGAAAACCCGGTAATATTTTAAATACTATAATTTAAAAACAATTTATCTTGATTTTCCACCAACAACTCTTAGTGACATAAATAAAATGACATGTAAAAACTCTATCAACAATTTCTTTTATGTTAGGAATTAAGACTGGGCTCAGTGTAACATAAGATGATATGTGTAGTGCCTAAAATAAAATTAAAGGAAAGCAAAACTATTTCAGATCTTCCTCTAAATAAGTGAGTGCGACCATATTCTTCCCTCTGAACAAGGTGGCTGTATGTTCTTTATCTGGTTTCAGTTCTTCTCTGAAGTCATATTGCAATATAATATTACAGTAATCTCTAGAAAATAACAAACATGAATTCAATAAGCAATGCTGTCTATCACCAGTGGAGGGCACATTTCAGCATGCCTTAAGGTTAAAACAGAGGAATTACAGAACAAAGGAACAAAAAAATTCTGCAGATATACTCAATTTTATTTAGTTCAATTTGGAAGCCATTAATGGAAACAATGTAGTAATCCACAAAATAAGGGTAGTCTGGGAGAAGTTCAGTATTAGGATTACATCTTATATAGGAAAAATATACATAAGACCACCACAGAAAGGTCTCCGGGCACTTAAAAAAAAAAGATCAGTCTTCCAACTAAAGAAATTAATTATGTTTACTATATAAAATTGTAAAAATATTAAAACAAACAAACAAACAGAAAGGACAGGGAAAACTGCCCACAATGTCAATACTTCAATTACTCTAACATTTTGGTTTACTTCTGTTGTGTTTTTCCACCTACTTACAGTCATAGTTTACCTCATACAATAGTTTCACATTCTGTACTTTTCAAATAGCATAATAGTAATTTTCCTCATGTATTGAAAGCACTTCATAAACTACAATTTCTAATGGCTACATAATAAACCAAATAGACAAATCAGTGAAGTATTTCTTACAATACTACAGTATTACAACCTTGTATAGTACTTAATATTTTCTAAAGCATGTTCACTTCTATCTTTATCGTTAGGCGATAAACATATTCTTACTCTCGTGAGATAAACAGACAAGGTTTGTAATTGTCTTACTTTTATTAAGAAATACATGTATTTCTCAATTTCTATTTATATTACAAACATAAATGCTATTTATATTACAGAAAAGTAAATAGACTGAAAAAAGAAAAGAATTTAGTTACATAGCCCCAGGTACATAACAACCATGAGGCCTGACCATAGATTTAAGTTGTCTGATTATCTGGCAAATAGACATTGTGCTGTGAAGTGGCCCCTCTGCTAACTTTGCAAGGACAAAGGAATGGTGTGGCTGTATGCATAACACATTCAAAAGGATTTATCCTGCTTCACTCTCCTTAGCTACTTCTCTCAGAGCACCTAACACTACTGCTTTCAGTAGCAAGTGAAAGGTGAAAGGGACACTTCATTTCTGGTGAGCAGTGTTTTGTTACAATACCTTCAGGTTATGTATGATATCTATCCGCTTGTTCTGGCTGTCCTTAAAGTGAACTTGAACTCTGACAGGAAACTCACCCCAGCCTCTTCTGGTCAGGTGAAAAGGTGGCTCTCTAGGAGAAAACATACCTACACATTAGTCCACACACTCTCATTCCAAAGAGGAAAAGTTCCTTCATAATGGGTAAGTCCGAAATTCATATCCCTTTGATAATCCTTTAAGTTTCCTCATTTGAAGTTAAATCAATAAACTGAAATTTTGGTAAAATGTTAAACTATAAAGATTAAACTTAAATCTATGTTAAACTTCAAATTACTTAATACTTAGAACTAAGATTTTATACCACATAATCCAATGCCATGATTTTCAGACAGGGGAATATGTTAGTTGGATGATGTCACAGTATTAGAGCCAGAATCCTTGACTGGCACTTGACACACACTGTGAGGTATACATTCCCTGCCCCAGACACTCAGACATAGCCTTCTAATATGGCAAAAACAAACTAAATCATGAATGCTCAATCTGAAAAAGACAACTTGTTTGAAACTGTCTGCCAAAAGGACTTCAAAGACCTTATATTCACAGTTTGATGTTTGCTAAATAGTGACTAAAATTTTAGTAGAGAGGACTGTGTGTAGATGCTATTTGACGAAAACATTTCCATTCAAAAGGTAACTGGAAAAAGGAAGAAAAGGGAAAGTGAAAGAAAGAATGGTAAACTGTTAGTATTTGGTGCTGGGTACATGTGGATTCAATAAGCTGGGCTTTTGTATATGCTTGGAATTTTCCATAATACATACTGCAAACACTTACCGTAAACCATTTAAGTACTCCAAAATAACATGGTTTAAGTTAATGGGGGAAAAGAGAGAATGCCTTTAAAATAAAATTGTTCATATGAATCATTGCCTTGGAATCACTGTAATGAGAGAAGATGCCAAGATTCATGGAGAATGGAATTTTCAGTAGGATGTGCTTCTGAAAAATGAAGGCATGCCATGAATTCAGTAACAGCAGGGTCAGGAGCACGGCTGGAGAGAAGTCTAACAACACAGAGTGAGAGGCCAACGGGAGAGCCCAAGACCAAGACAGATTAATGAGTGAGGAGATCACCCCTGCGTTTGAGAGTAGCTTGGAAATTAGAGAAAGCAACAGCTATGTTATAAACCAGAGAGAAAAAAGCAAACAACCTAACCAAAAAAAAAAAAAAAGGAAAAAGAAAATTAAGAGTGCCTTGGATGGAAGAAAGAGTTGAATACCAGGCTGAGTTACTAAGAGAAGTCACCAGAAGATGTTGATATAGATTTAGCAGAAACTAAACCAAAGGCTTGGGGTTACATAAAAAGGTCAAATTGAGAGAGTAATTTGAAAAGGGATCAAAAGGTAGAGATACAGTGAGGCTTAGGGGCATGGGAGACTTAATTAAAGGAAATTCTACTGATGACAAGTTTGGTTCTTTTAATTCCGGTAAAGCCAAATGAATAGTCTAAAATTCATTATGAATAAGTGTCAATTATACTACTTGTATGCTCAATTTCTTTCACAATGAATGTAACAGATTAGTTGTGTTCAATTTATGTACATGCCTAAACTTTAGTGAATGGACAGAGTGGACTGCTGCTAGGGAAGACAGACTAATAACAAAAAGGTCAGGAAAAAGGAACAAACTTTTTAGCAGTAAATTCTTCTATGACTGTATTTTGGAAGTGAAAAAGGAACCTAAGGTCTATCAATAGAAATATATGTATTTCACACAAAAAAGGACTGCCTCTCCTAAACAGACTTCTATACATCTAGATTTCTCATAGGATGTGAAATGTATGACAACCAAGAAGAAAAAAACACGTAATAGAGGGCTTAAAAAACTTTACTAGAAAAATAGAATGGAGTATAACTCCTCACCCATCTAAGAAGTCATTACTTAATGAGATTGTATTACATTTCTGCATACTTGTTAAGAGAAAAAAATTTTACCCCTTCATAAATTCTTCCTCTACATGAAAGACCTATAAAAGTACTAAAATACTCCCCTAAGTCTTTTTCAGATGAATACATTCTATTCCACTAACAGCAGCAGCAAGAGCAGCAGCAAACACACTATGAACCAACCTCAGTTCTAAGTCCTTTATATATACTAACTTGTTTCCATCTTTATAACCACACCATAAAATACGTCCTCTGAAACACAGTGAAGTTGAGTAACTTGCCCAAACTCAAACTGCTAACAAATAAGTATTAGAGTCAGTATTCAAACTCTAGCAACGGGCTCCAGGGCTCACTGTGTTTATCTGCATCCCTGTGGTGTCAGATTCCTTCCCTACCCAGATCACTCTCCTCCCATTGCGTAACAGCATGGCTAGATACAGTCAGACTGCAGGGAACAGCAAGTCTACATTACCTCTAAAAAAGCAGCAGAAGAGTACACCGCCATAAGAGTGATTTGTGTTTGCTTTTTTGGCTTTACTTTTCCAGTGTGACTACAATATATTTTTAATGAACAATGAAACTCTGAAGAGGTTCTACATTCTTGGTAAATGAAACAGAGATCCATCAGGATGTTCTCTTGGGGGCCTAGCTCACTCTTGTCTTTTATACACCAAAGGCAGGAATATTCTACTAAACTACTAAATGAAGGCAGGTATAATGTGTTTTCTTCATCTTGGCAATCCCTGTATCAAGCTCTAATCCTAACATATACTGAGTGACTATCTTATACCTAAAAGCAAAGTTTACAATCACATTTTTTTGGAAATTGGCTAAGGGTTGTCACGGCAACTGAACCTAATGTGGAAAAGATGCTTCTATAGAGCAAAACATGTCATGTCTTCATCAGATAGTGTGCTGTTAACGAGTAATCCAGAGTGCATGAGTGACACACATGTGTTTTGATCCAGGGGTAAGATTAACCACAAGTTTCAAAACAAGTACAAAAGATCTCCATAACTCATATAACTTCAGATACCTGATATCAGATACATAAGAGCCTTTAAACAAAAAAGAATTTTATCTAAATCTACAACACATGTTAATAGCTCTGACCTACTTTATAAAGTTTGTTATACAATTCCTAGAGTTTTAAGTTCAGTTCAAAGAATATTTCAAGGGGAATAGAGACAAAATGGAGAGTATCAAGGAATATAACCTGGATGGCTAAGGGACACAAAACTTAGTGACAAAAAAATGAGTGACTATGGAAAACAGATGTTGATATTCGGCCTAGAGGAATGTGGAACAGACCCAACATTTACTTTCAACATACATGAACATGAGCTACATGGAAAAGGGACTATCATAATCTGTGTGGAATGGGCATATGAAGTTTACTATTTAGAAGTTAAAGGAAGTTAGATCTCTGCTCAATAGACTTAAAAATTTCCAAATAAAGCAACCTACAAATGCAAAGGCCTACCTCATGAATTCAATAATTCACTGAATAATTCACTCAAACATGAAATGAACATTTACTATACATTAGGTATTATACTAGACCTTGGGGATATAAAGACAAGAAAAGGTACCAAACATCAGGAAGCTCTAAGACTAATAAGGAAGACAGACAAATAAATTAATAAGTGTAATAAATGACATATACATTTCTTACTATTAAAACACAGAGGTGGTGGGCTGATCATGGCAAATTATCTCTCCAGGAGTTTTAAGTACCAAAAGTATGTAAATGAGGATCTCTTTCAAAATACTATTTAAAAATTATAACCCTGCAGTTAATAAAGTATGAATTGCTACAGGGAAAGGTATGTGGTAATGGTGTGACTCACTAGGCTATAAAAAACTAACCAATCAGATATATCACAAGAGATAATCTATGCAATATGGTCAGAATAGCATAGACCAGTCTGAAAACAATTGTCAGAAGCTCTTTCAATGTGGAACCTCAGCAATTTCACAAAACAAGATTAATTTACTATTAGTAGAAAATATCCCAGAGATGAAAGAGAAATTTGAAAAGGAAACAGCATTATTTTCTCCTTGGATTCCCTCGGACTGTTAAAAAACATACATGTTGATTTGTGACACCTTTATCTATAGACTAGCATAGATTTCAAAGTCAATATAATTTCATATATTATCACTTGATAGTTTTTCGCAATTTGAAGAAAATTAGTGTGTTTTACAAGTACCAATTCATGGGGTAAGAACTGAGAAATGAATACAGGCACTGGTTTACATCATTAAGTACTAAAGGTTTGATATGACCCAGCAATTCCATTTCTAGGTATCTACCTAAAGAATGCAGAAATACTAATTCAAAGGGATATATGCACTCCTGTGTTCCCTGCAGCACTATTTACAATAACCAAGTTAGTGAAACAACCAAAGTGCCAAAGGACAGATGAACTGATTAAGATGTGGCCTATATACAAAATGTAATACTACTCAGCTACAAAGACAGGATAAATTCTTGCCATTTGAAATAATATGGATGGAACTAGAGGAGAAAATGCTAAATGAAATGCCAGAAGGAAAAAGGCAAATATTGGATTTTTGGATGGTTTTACTTATATGTATATAGAAGGGGGAAAAAGGGTCAAACCAAACCAAACCAAAAACCCCTAGAAATCTGACTATAGAACTGAGACTACTGGAGGGTGCAGGGGAAGGTGGAGAACAAAGGTGGGGGGGGGTTGCAACAGATTATGGGTGCCTTAGTGGAGGATGTGGTATGCTAACATACATCTGAATAAATTTGAACCTATACCTCTGAAACTCATAAGATGTCATCAACCAGCATTACCTCAATAAATTAAAAAAAAAAGTATTAAGGGCCTGATAGTTTTTAATCCCAGGCTTTTGGTTAAATTATAAAAAATATAATTAATACATTTTAACTAATTCACATGATTTATACTAAATAAAACACATTCCTAAGACCGAGTACTTTATTTTTTGTCATAAAAGGGAATTTATGGACATTGTAACACGTTTTCATTACTTATATCTTTATAAACATAACACTTTCAGATTTTTTCTTACCAAATTCATCAAAATATCTCTATTAAAACACTGGGCTAACTTGGAGGATATCTAAATATAGAAAATATTGTCACTCTGTAAGGTATTGTTAAACTACAAAATATTAGTATAATAAGCATTCAAGTGAATAATCATTTACTCTAATATACCTATGGGAAAAAGTAGGGCAAATAAAGACTCATTCAGGAAGTAACCCCTGGATTATGTGTTGAGGGATAATAAGCAAATCTTTAGAA
Source organism: Scalopus aquaticus (assembly GCA_004024925.1). Lineage (NCBI taxonomy): Eukaryota > Metazoa > Chordata > Mammalia > Eulipotyphla > Talpidae > Scalopus > Scalopus aquaticus. Next base: position 56,595 of record PVIJ01004637.1, read on the forward strand.
AAATAGCTACACAGTGCTTATGCATGCTTGTGTGTATGTGAAGAAGGCAGAAAATAGGTAGATGGTATTCGTGACAGAAAAAAGGTATCCAGTGGAATTCTAGGAGGTTAGATGAGCTGTAAATGGCATTTCTGAAGGTTTCATGCATAAAGTATAGGTTTTCAAATCACAGACAAAGTCTTTTCAACACTAATGTTTGAGAACCTAAGAATAAAACTAATTATCAATTAGACTCCACTATTAAAATAACACAGAGTATCAGCACATTTCTGAGATTCTAGCCAGTAAAATGTGTCCAAAAAATGAAGGAAATAATAAAATATTGTCTACCATCTCTAAATAGTAAAGGAAAAAAACGTATTTACATTAGAAAACTACACTGTTTGATTCTCCTCAGCAGACAGGTGATAGAAAATTCAGTATCATAAAAAAATGCAAATATTAACCACTAATTCAATGCAATTTCAGTCAATAACTTGATACTTATGACACTAAGGTAAGCTGGAGGGTGGTTAATAAAAAAAATAAAGGAATCTGAGACAACATATATACTCAAGAATATCCATGAAAAAATTACAGAACAATAATCATCAGGGGAGCATACTTTACCTGGCATCAGAATATGTTATAGAGTCTAAAAAATAAAAATACTGGTAGAAGAATAAATATTAACAGTGTCAAAAATCAGATTCCTATTTATGTGTGAATTTAGTGTTCACTTAATGCAGGGAAAGAACAGATCAGATGACAATTGATATTGGGAAAACTATCATCTATCCTAGTAAGAAGACATACTGTAACACCTATAAAAACCTCATTTCCAAGTATTCTACTTTCTGACCATCAATTCCTACCTTTCCAGTTCCATTCCTAGTCCAGTTATTCTTTGCTCTCGCTGGGACTTCCATTTACCATCCACACTAATTTTCACTACCATTGCCATTACATAATTTCCTTCTCTCATTAATGAGCTTGGATTTTGCCATACCATTACAATAACCTTATTAAAGTGAGAAAATTAATGAACTGAGACATCAGGATTTTGGATGAATTGTCCACATGCATGTCAAAGTCCTTAAGAATAATGGCAAGGTGTCAGTAAAAAGAAATTCAGTAAACTAGGTGCTAAAACTATTTTTGAAAGTGAGCAGTGACAGGGTAATTAGTAAATGCCTATATCAAGGAAGGGCAGTAGATCATATGATGCTTTAAAGGAGATGAGGTTTATTTAGGGATAAAGGAAGGAAAAGGTGGTTTGGAAGTCACTAATATGAATAAGAAAGACCCACACGACCCCTACATGGTTATATGACTACATAGTATGTGACAGAAAAAAACAGCCTAGCTGCCAGGTGAAAGTTGTTCTCAGGAGCAGTACCTTTAGGACACAACCATGTTTTAAGAATCAGGAGTGGAAGGAATGCTCAGAAGAGAACTGATGATGTAGGATAATAATAATAAAAACCACTTTGATAATAAATAAGAACCACTTCTGCAGTACAATCATACCATGAATATATGATATATAACATCATATAAAGATGTAAAGATAACACCTAAATTAATTTCAAAATAGGATATAAATTATCATTTCACCTGGGTGAAGTAACAACAGCAAACAACAACTACAGTAGGTTAATATACATATAGGAAAAATATCATTAGGGGTTACTTTGAGAGTGAGATCATGGGGAACCTCAATGCTAAATATTTCTGAAATACATATTCTTGTTATGTTCTCAATTCATAAAGAAACCACATTTTATTATTTATCTGTAGCTATATAAACAGGTTTAGCTATTTCCACACAGGAGCAGAATGAACTAATATAATTTTTACGGTTACACTCTGAAAAGAGGGACAATATCTGTTCACTGAGATACTAATAGGCAAGAGGGAACTATAGCTAAAACTACATTGTGACCAAGAGCCAAAACTAAGTAAATTATTAATACAAGAATGTCCAAGGAGTGTTTCTAAGTTAAATCACCTTTCTTCCACTTCAATAAATCTTTACTTTTTAGGTAAATAACTCAAAAGTGCTTACCTAACTTCTACGAGGTCATTTGGTTTATAGCTAGGATGAAGAAAGAACCAAACTTTCTTGACAAAATGATTAATACTGGGTTCTCTACGAGACCCTCGGACGTATACCATCCACTTATGAGTTGACTGGTCATTTTCTTCTCTCTTATCAGGAGGTATATACCTAGAGGAGAAAAAAAAATTGAATTATTTTTTCTTTCAAAAACCTAACAGAACAATTAACTGCTATTTAAGATTAAAAACTGACAAGAACAAAACTGTGAAATTCACAAATACATGGAGATTAAACAACACACTACAGAATAACAATGGGTCAAAGAAGAAGTCAATAAGGAAAATAAAAAATTATCTTGTGACAAATGAAAATGGAAATACAACAAACCAAAACGTATGATAAGCAGCAAAAGCAATTGTCAGAGAGAAGTTCATATCAATAAATATGTTAAGAAAAAAGAAAGTTCTCAAACAACATAACTATATTTTGAGGAACAGAAAAAGAAAAAGCTAAGCTACAAGTTAATGCTGGAAGGAAATAAAATATCAGAATGGAAATAAATGAAATAAAGAGTAAAATGATCAGTGAAACTGAGATCTGGTTTTTTTTAAGATAAAATTGGTATCTTTTAAGGCTTTTGAAAACCTTATCAAGAAAAAGAGGACTAAAATAAATAAAAGTATAAATGAAAGAGAAGACATTACAATTGATAGTACACAAAAGCAAAGGATCCTTAGAGACTGAGCAACTATATATCAACAAATCTGACAATGCAGAAGAAACAGATAAATTCTTGTAAACATAAAACCTATCAAGAAATAGCATATCTGAACAGAACTATTCATAAGGACAGTTAATCAGTTATCAAAAGCTTCCCAACAAATGAATGTCCAGCACCAGGTGGCATCACTGATGATTTCTATCAAACATTTAAAGAAAAATTAATACCAGTCCTTTGCAAAATATTAAAAAAAAAAGAGTGAAAACTTGCAAACTCATTTTATGTGGTCAACATTACAATAACACCAAAACTAAATGAAACGGTGCAAGAAAAAAAACTAGAGGCCAATACCCCAATAGCCATAGATGGAAAAATCATCAGCTAATCTTTTTTTTTTTAAGATTCATTTTTATTGACTTATGCATACAAGAACTGGGGTGTTGGCCAGAGGTGTGGAGGGAGTGTAAGAGGATTCACCATAGACAGAATGGGGAGCAGAACAGGCAGATCTACTGAAATACACCACTGAGGGAAACAGTGGGCGAGACAGGAGAGGTCTGCTGCACCACGTGGGTTAGCTCCCTGGCCATCCAACTCATGCTGCAGCGGCTGGCAATAGACTGATAGGCCTCCCTTGTGCCATCAGGGAGGCCCCGTTAAGATAATCTTTAGAGAATTCAACAGTACATTAAAAGGATCGCACACCATGATCAAGTGGAATTTACTACAGGGCTGCAAGGATGGTTCAACATCTGCAAACCAATCAAGACATACCACAATAGCAAAACAAAGAATGATCATCTCAATGGACACACAAAAAGTTTCTGACAAAATTTAACACCCATTCATGATGAAAAGTCAACAAACGGGGTAGAATATCCCAACATAACAGAGGTCAAATATGACAAGCCCCCAGCTAACATCAAATGCAATGGTAAAAAGCTGAAAGTTTTTCCTTTAAGATCAAGAACAAGAATACATACTCTCATTGTTTTTAGTCAACATGGTACTGAAAGTTCTAGCCAAAGCAATTCACCAAGAAAAGGAACAGGAATCAACATCAGAACAGAGACAGTAAAATTGTTGCTATTTGCATATGACAGATACTATATATAGAAAACCTTGAAGAATCCACCAAAAGACTTAGAATTAAAAAATTCAGTAATGATGCAGGATACAAAATCAAAACACAAAACTAAGTTGTGCTTCTATACATTAACAACCAGGTATCGAAAAGAGAAATTAAGAAAATAATCCTATTTACAACTGCATCAAAAAAGAGTAAAATACTTCAGAATAACCAAGGATGTCAAAGGTCTATACACAGAAAGCTGTAAGACACTTGAATACAAGTAAATGTAAAGGTATCTGTGTTCATGGACCGGAAAAATACTGTTAAAATGTCCATATTACCCAAAGTGATCTACAGATTAAATGCAATTCTTATCAAGATTCCAAAAGTACTATTTTCACAAATGTAGAACTATATTAAAATTAAAATGGAATCTAAAAAAACACTGAATAACCAAAGCAATCTTGACAAAGAAGAGCAAAGTAGAGGCATCACATTTTCTGATTTCAAACTATTCCACAAAGCTAGAGTAAGCAAAACAGTATGCTATTGACATAAACACAGACATAGAGCTTAGTGGAAAAGAACTGAGTTCAATTAATTTACCAAAAAAGGAGCCAAGAATATATAATGAGAGAAGGACAGTTTCTTTAATGGCACTGAGAAAATTGTACAACACACACAAAAGAATGAAACTGCACCCCATCTACACCAAACACAAAAATATATAATTGAAAGTAGATTGAAGGCTTAAAAGTAAGATCTGAGACCATAAAACTTCCAGAAGAAAACACAGGGAGTAATAAGCTACTTGATGTTGGTCTTGATAATGGTTTTTTGGATTTGATAACAAAAGCAAAGACAACATAAACAAGCGAGAATACATCAAACTAAAATGCTTCTGCATAGCAAAGGAAGCCATCAAATGAACTGAAAAGGCAACCTATGAAATGGGAGAAAATATTTGCAAATCATTTATCTGGTTAAGGACTTAATATCCAAAATATATAGAGAATACACAGAATTCAATAGCAATAAAGAAAAGAAAAAAGAAACAATTGGATTAAGAGATGAGCAAAAAACTGTACATTTTCCTAAACACATACAAATGGTCAACAGGTTCATGAAAGGATACTAAACATCAGTAACCACCGGGAAAATGCAAAATCAAAACCACAATGAGATCACCTTATACCTGCTAGAATGACTATGATCTAAAAGATAAGAGATAGCAGGTGTTTGCAGGATGTGGAAAAAAATGGAATGTCTTATGTACTACTTGTGGGAATATAAATTGGTGTAGTTTCAACAAAAAAATAGTATGGCACTTCCTCAACAAATTAAAGTAGAACTGACCCATTACTGAGCATTTAGCCAAAGCAAATGAAAACAGGATATAAAGGAGACATCTGCACTCCTATGTTCAATGCAGCATTATCCACAACAGTTAAGACATGGAGACAACCTAAGTGTTCGTCCATAAATGAATGGTAACGGTGAAACACATGCACACACATATGCATGAAAACATGGATGGACCTTGAGGAAATTACGCTAAGAAAATAAGCCGAACAAAAAAATAAATACTGTATGTTACCAGTATATATAGAATTTACTAAAAACTATCAACCCACAGAAAAAGGGAGTTAAGAAGTGGTTGCCAGGAGGAAGAGGATGAGATAAAGAGGGAGTCGGTAAAAGGTTACAATATTCCTCAGCTATAGAATGAGTAAGGTCTAATGTCATCTAATATATGACATGGTAACTACAGTGCATAACTCTATACTGTATAATTGAAGATGGCTAAGAGAGAACTTAAAATGTTCTGACTAAAAAAAGTATGAGATAATGTATGTGTTAATTCACTACATGGGAGGAACCCTTTCACAACATATACACGTATCAAATCATCATGTTTACTTTAAATACCTTACAATTTTGTCAAACACACCATGATAAAATGGAAAATAAACTTTTAATTAAAAAAAGATTAAAATTGCAGCAATACTTAATAACTAACCAGTCTTTGCAGTTAATCCCTTATCCTTAAAACATTTATTTGGTCTGAGGGACTTTCCCTTAAAGTTAGTTATCTGATTATTAGCATGCAATTAAAATTTTTTTTATAAACCTAGTTCTTCCAGCCAAGTGGATACACGAGATAGAAATAAGCTAACATATTTTATTCGTATGTTAGGGAAATGCTACCTTTCGGGTTGACTTCATTTATTCAGGCTTCAAGGTGCTAGAATTTTGGACTCTTTTGGTTCCTACTCATTTTGCCAGTAAGATCACAACTGGTCTCTTGCTTTTTAAAAGCCCTAAGAGTCCCAACCATGAAAAAAACTAAAAGGCTCTAATTTTATTTGATGAAGCTCCCTTACTACATACCATATTGGAAAATATGGTCATGGCCTTCTATACTTCATCTATGACTGTAATTACCATTCTTAGTAATGTAGTGAGTCAAGCTGCCTAACATAATTTTTCTTCAGGCGTGTTCTTTTTTTTTTTTTCTTTTAAAGGTGTATTTATTTATGCATACAAGAGCTGGGGTATAGGCCAGAGGTATGTGTGGGGGCAGTGAGAGGATTCACCAGAGACAGAGTAGGGAGCAGAACAGGCAGACTGACTGAAATACACTGTTGAGGGGAGCAGCAGGCAGGCAAGGCAGGAGAGTTCTGCTGCGCCATGTGGGAAGCTCCCTGGCTAGGGATCGAACAGCAGGGATCTAACAGGATCGAATGACAGCTTCATAGTGCTAAGACTTAACCCCTTGCACCACAAGGGAGGTCCGTTTAGGTGTGTTCTTATCCGGTATTGACCCTTTGAACTTTCATATATAAGAACTTACCTGTAAATTTCATGAACCCTAATGGGATCTGAATTGAAATATCTACTTATCATTTTTGGGGAGAAATGTTATCTTTACAATACTGAGCATTTAACATTCCTATTCATGAACATGGTAAACTACTCTAATTGTTTTTCTTTTCAAAGATTTATTTTTAGTATTTATTTATGCATACAAGAACTGGGTGTAGGCCAGAGATGCGGGGGGTGAGAGGATTCACCATACACAGAGTGGGGAGTAGAACAGGAGGATCTACTGAAATACACTGCTGAAGGGAGCAGTGGGTGAGACATGAGAGGTCTGCTGCGCCATGTGGGTTAGTTCTCTGGCTGAGGATCAATCTCATGCTGCAGTGGTTGCTGATAGCTTCATAGAGCTTATTTGAGAGTGCTGACTTTAACCCCTGTGCCACCAGGGAGGCCCCTAATTATTTGTTTTTCAATAAAGGGTTTACAATTCTTCATGAAAAGTGAGCATATCTTTTATTATAGATGCTAGAGTTTCATTGCTATAATACACACGTTTTTAAAAATCACATTTTTCTAAGTATATGGCTATCGTACAAAAATACACTTCTGTGTACTAATAATATATTCAAAACCCTACTAAGCTTCTCATTAGCTCTAAAACTTCAAAATGACTTTATAGATTTTTATGTAAACAATCATATCATCTGTTAAAAATGACAATTTTCCTTTTTACTCCTTACACTTTAAATTTTCCTTATCCAATTACATCACTTACTATCTCCCAGTGCAGTGTCTAATGTATCTTTTCTTTACCTGCCCTAAATTCCAGGTTTACCACGAGGATTTACTCACAAACGAATGAATTTTGTCAAATTTTTGTTTCTGGATCTTTTCAAGACATCATGTTCTATCTCCTTTAACATAAAAATGTGATTTATTGTTTTTTTTATTTTTTAATGGATAAACTTGACAATGTGACATTGTGTAAACTTAAGTGTACAGCACATTGCTTTGATACATTAATTTGTAACATGGCTACTTTTTTTTTTAACAATATTACACTACATAATTAAAGAACAATGTAATTATCTATATTCAGTATGTTCTACATTGGATCTCCATGGCATTTTTAACACTCATTACAAATGTATAATCTAAAACATCATTCTTATATATTTACTAATTTTCTTTTTTAAAGATTTATTTATTTATGCATACAAGAACTGGGGTGTAGGCCAGAGGTGTGGAGGGGTGAGAGGATTCACCAGAGATAAGAATGGGGAGCAGAACAGGCAGATCGACTGAAATACACTGCTGAGGGGAGCAGTGGACGAGGCAGGAGAGGTCTGCTGCACCATGTGGGAAGCTCCCCGGCTGGGAATCAAACTTGTGCTGCGGTGGCTGCTTATAGCTTTATAGTGCTGTGACTTAACCCGCTGAACCACCAGGGAGGCCCCTATTTACTAATTTTCTAATCCAAATTTGTGTTTCTTGGTGTGAAGTATTATCATTTCTAGTTACTGAATTCAGTTTGCTCAGTATTTTTGCATCTTTATCATGAATGTGCATCTCCTGTAATTGTCATTTTCTTCTGAGATTGTATTAATAAACTACATTCATAACCTAAGTTGACATGTGTTGTCTCCTCTTCTCCAGAACATTTTGTATACAATTAGAATTATATGTTCTTTAAGCCTGTAAAGCACTCTAAGTGTAGGGGTGTTTCTGGATTGTGATAGCAATGGTTTAAAAATCTCTAGTCTGCAGTTTGAGGATTATTCAAGGTTTTTCCTTCCTTGAATCATTTTGATTAAGTTGTATTTTCTAAATTTCAAATATATCGGAATAAAGATGTTCACAGTTTCTCATCTCTTTACACTAGGGTAATATCTGTAATTTAAAAAAATTTCTAACATTTGTCTTCTTTTGTTTCACCAGGTTTATGTATGCTGTTACTATTTTTTTCTCCCTAATTTCTTTGCTTCTCCCTTGAATTATTTTGTCTAATTAAGATGCTTAGTTCATTGATTTTAAGTTTTTCTTAAGTCATTTCTGACTATAAATTTCCTTTTAAAAACCCTTTTGTATTAGCCTACAAAATCCTATTTTGATTTTATATTTTAGTTTCAAATATTTTAATGTGATTTTTCATTGGTATATGAGCTACTTGGAAGTGTTCTAAATTTTCAGACATGTGGAGACTTTCTAGTTATCTCATTATCACTGATTTCTAACTTTACTGCACCATGGTCGAAAAAAAATCTGTTATTTGCTTAAGTTTGTTTAACGACGTACCGAGTAGTCCATTTTCACAAATATTTTTCTACTTTAAAATGTTTCTGTGTAATGTTTTAGATGTATACATTAAATCAGGCTTTGTTCATTAAATGTTCCAGACTTTTACATTTACGCTGATATTCTGGTCCATCCAGCAGTAACTGAAATATGTACATAAAATCTCTCAGTATGGTAGTGCATTTGGCAATTTCTCCTTACGGTTCTGTCAGATTTGGCTTAGACATTTTAAATGCATCAAAGTTTATAATTTTTAAATTTTCTTGGTGAACAGAACCTTTTTTATCATTACATAGTAGCTGTCTTTATATCTATGAATGCTTTTGTTTTTAAAGTCTATTTTGCTTGATATTTATGTTACATTGGTTTTCTTTAAGTTAGTGTCTGATGGCTCTTTTTTATCTCTCTGCTTACTTTTAAACTTTCTGTATTTAGATGTGTCAAGAACAAACAATGGGAAGCTGAATTTTAGGTTACCTTATCTCAGTCTCAACTTTCATCTTTTCACTAGTTAATTTCATAAACATTTTGATCAATGTTGATATATTTGGATCTGCTACTAAATTATTTTATAGTATGTCATTATTTTCTCTGAATCTTACCTTCTGTTCCTGCTCTCTTTTGAAACTAATTTTTATTCAATTTCTAACCCCTTGCTAGTTTTAATCTCTATTTATATACTTTTAGTTATCTGAGATAGTCCATAAGCATTCTTAAAATCTAAATTAAATGAGTATTTATTCTTTCAAAACAAAGCAAGACAAAAAACTGTGGAATAATCTCAAGCCAATCATTCCCCCTCTACTTAAAATCCAGTTATCAAGTATTTTAGTCCTATTTGGTTTTTAAAAAACCCAAACCCAAAAAACTCTAAGCCTACAAACCAGCCATGGTGGTTTGAAAATATTAATGGCTATGTCTTCTTAATCTTCTTGTGGCCTTGTGGATCTACCTGGATATCTGGTTTTGGCCTTTTCTAGACTACCTGTCTTGTACTGTAGTTAAGACCCTAACATTCTAACACTTCACATGAACTATTAGTCTCCTTAGCAGAATATACACTAACTCTAAAATAATCTATAGAACAAAAAATTAATTACTTTAATCACATTTCATGTTCCTATTTAAATTTATTATGTAGACCATTAAGAATCTTTATTTTTAATATCCTGAGATTTTTCATGTACTTGTTTGTTATTAGTTGTTCATTAACTGTAGCTTATTTAGTTTTCCACTCTGATTCCACCATACCACCAAATAATTATTGCAGTACCCAAACTTCATTTTCAATAATTGGATCTAATTACAATTTTCATAAATTCATCAATTTATTCATCAATCAAATATTTACTGAATATCAAGTACTATAAGGTACAAAAACAAGATACACTTTCTACCCTGAAGAGATTCTAGTGTGATCTGGGAAATATATATGAAAATAGGTAATGACTATGTAAGATAATAAAAATGACAAAAGAGCGGAGAGGGATTATACCTAATGAGGTAGGAAAAGAGCAAATAAGACTATGAGGAGATATGTGTATACTCTTTGAAGACTTATAATACTTTTATCCATTCCTAGACACTTCACAAAAATGATACTGTACATACAAAATGACATAAGATTACACTATTAAAGAGATAGGCCTTTAGCTTGAAGGAATTCTGCTTAAGATCTGCTCTGCAATCTGTTATTACAAATTAAAAGCATTTCAGTTTTGGCAACAATAACCATTTTTAGAAATTAGGTAAGGCCCCTAGGAATAAAACTAGGTCGGAAGAAATCAAACAGCTCCTCCAAACTTATTCATACTTAGATGCTTAATGAAATACACCATTTGTGTAAAAGTTCATGTCTTAAATATTCTTATCAAATACAATTTTACTGTACATCAAAGATCAGCAGACACACTGAGAGTCTCAAGTTTCTGGAACTAGATATAGCTTTGAGACAACTAAAAGTTTGGGGAAAAGAAGCCCTAAGGCCACTTTACTATAATACCATATTAAGTGTATGAAAAGTGGTCACATAAATGTATGACTGAAAATGAGACAATTCAATAGGATACTCACTTAGACACATTACCCACTACTATTGTTTTCTTTACAAAAAGTCGTGAAGTCTCATCGCCTGTGAGATCAGCATTCCGCTGCTCTGTTTTATGGGAGCCAGTAATACTAGAAGTATCCTGAAAGAAATCATTATCCATTTTCATTTTGGAAAATTTTCAATAGGCAGAAACCACAAAACCATACAAGTATAATGGATTAACTCAGAAATGTGTTGTTTCTATTACAAAATTCTCTGGCTTTGTGGTACCTCTCGGAGCATGGAAGAATAATTTTACTCTAATTTCTGCACTAGTTAATATAATGAGCTTGTACACTATAATTCCATTTGTAGGATTCCATATCCACAATTCCATTTTTATAGTCACACACATCTATTTCATATATGTAAACAGAATGTGGAAGGATTAAAAAAACTATTATAATGGTTATCTCTGGGAAATAGGAATGGGGAAATAAGTTGACAGAATTTACTTTCTTTTCAATCTTTGGTACTATACAAAAATTTTCAATGAGACTATAAACATAATGGTGAAGTAGAAGTTTCATTACGGAGACAGACAGCCAGGGTTCAAATCCTGGCTCTTCCATTTAGTACATGTGTGATTACTTAACTTCTCTGTCTCATTTTCCTCACCTACAAAATAAGGATGATAATAGTACCTATCTCACAGTACCTGTTTTTTGTTCTGTACTGTTCTTACAAAGGTGCCTGGTACACAACGAGTGCTAAATTATTTGTGACATAAACATCAGCAAGTATATTACATAAGAGATGGCACGTTTTTGAATCCCATGACCAGTATGACCTAAATGCTTTGTCTTTAAAAAAGAAAACCAGATACAGTATTTGCCCAGAAATAATACTGGAAAGAGACAAGTAAACACAAACATGGAGTTCTGATTTTGGGGTTGCAGCATTATGAATCACTTTTAATTTTTCTGTATTTCATAATTTTCAACAAGAAATTGTGTTTTAAGAACACATATGAACTTATAATCAGAAATTTATAAAAAAAAATCAAGTTCAAATTTTTAATGCCTGAGTATGTGGAAAGCAACCTGCCAATTTCCTCTATCAGAACAGCTGGTTCAGTAAAAACCACTGGTCTCATCCAAAAAGGACTTTATAGCCAAATATAGTAAGAAGCTCACTTGAGATAAGATGGGAACTCAACTAACAAACTGTCAGGATTAAATAGTAAATGGTTTTCAATTCCATTATTTGTCAAACTAGCACCAGTCATTCAAGCATCTGAGAATATAAAGTTTCAGAGCGAAGTGCTGAAAAGCCATTGCCCTTGAGAGAAAAAACATGACAGAATGGGTAGAGCTTGGGTAAGTTCATAGCACTGCCAGCTCATGAAGGTTTCTTTCATACATAAATAAATGGTATTTAGGGGTTGTGCCATGGACAAGAGAACTAAATTCTGAAATTAGAAGAGACCCAGATTTAATTCTAGATTCTGATACTTTTGGTCAACTATAAACTCATTGAGATTTAGTTTCCCCATTTCTTTTTTTTTTTTAAGATTTATTTATTTATTTATTTATGCACAGGAGAACTGGGGTATACACCAGAAGTGCTGGAGTGAGAGGATTCACCAGAGACAGAATAGGGAGCAGCAGGCAAGACAGGAGAGGTCTACTGCACCACAGGTGGGTTAGCTCCCTGGCCGGGGATCAAACTCAGACCACTGTGGTGATGGTGCTGAGACTTACCCCCTATGCAACCAGGGGGGATCCATTTTCCCCATTTCTAAAAGGGAAATAATTAGCTTGTTCCCTAAGATTTCTACAAAGATTAAACAAGACAATATATACATACTTAACAACTACTAGATCCCTTCTCCTTTGGCTCCCTCCCACCCTTCCAACTATACCCTTCCAGTATTTCGGGTAGATCTCTGCTCCATGTTGTTTGAGAGTCTTTCCTCTATATCCATATTGCTGCTATTGTCTTTGTCAGACAAGAAGTCATTGTGTTGAGATAGAGAATCACTCTCTGAATGATTGGCTGATGGTGTTTCTGATCTCTGATTGGCAGGAGATGATGACCTAGATGGTGATTCTAAAAATTTCTTGATAGCAGGATGATTAAAAACCATTGTATCACATGTCTTTGATCCCTGCAAAAGCAAAGAAACAAAAAACAAACTTTCAATCAAATTCATCAGAAGTTGGCAAAATTATTTATCTTTCCAAAACCCATATCTATTTCAGGATCACATGTTTAAAATATTTCAAAACCTCTCTATACCCACCTAATGAAGTCCAAACACCCTAACATAGTCTGATCCAAGAAAACAAACCTAAAAAGTGGTAAATTATTATGCAAAGGTCCTGACACTAAAAGCTAAAGATGGAAGATCCCCTGGAGGTAAATGAATAAAAATATATAGAAACATATGGAAAATAACATTTTATTTAAAAATGTCTCACACTGCATTATACAAACACATCAACTGCTACAAATAAAACATTCCTATAGGAAATATAAATTAAAAATATGTAAAAATGGGCCTCCCTGGTGGCGCAGCGGTTGAGCGCTGCGCTGTGGAGCCTTTGGCAGCGGCTATGTGAGTTCGACGCCCAGCCAGGGAGAATCCCACATGGTGCGGCAGACCTCTCCTGCCTCGCTCGCTGCTCCCCTCAGCAGTGTACTTCTGATCTGCCTGTTCTGCTCCCCACTCTGTCTCTGGTGAACCCTCTCGCCGCCCCACGCCTCTGGCCTGTACCCCAGCTTGTGTGTATAAATAGATAAATCTTAAAAAAAAAAAAGTAAAATGATTCCTATTTAGCTGTAACATGTAACATATAATGCTTTAAAATGATTAACACTGATACACAAAGTCTTCCCTGTCCAATACTGAAAGACTCAGGTGTTTTTATGTATCTTGTAATTTGCATACAAAATACAGTGTGTTCCGTTTTAACAGGATACACTACAGTCATGAGGAAGCTCAGTTTTTAAAAATTGTGCAATTAAAATACTGTGCTTTTAGCAAGTAAAAAGGAGCCAGCTGTTAAGTGTTTCAAAATTAAAATGACAAAGTAGTTACATTTCAGTAAAAATTTTTTGAGTTATATGTATATTTTGTTACAGCAAACTAAAAGCAATGAAATGGCAGATAACAGATAGAAATATAACTAAATATCCTTGAATAAATCCTAATCTGAATGTAATGATAAAAATCAGTATATTTCTAGACCACCAAATGGCACAGTTCACAAACACTAATGGCTTAAGAAAAAAAAGGCAACAAAACATTAAATGAATAATCTGCTCTTCATACAGAGCAACTACAGTCCTACATCATACAGCTATGAGTTCATGATGTCCATCTTAGAATTTGCGTCCTGAGTTGAGTAGTGTTTCCCAAAAATTATGTTCACCTGGAACCTGTGAATATATCCTTATTCGGAAATGATGTTTTTGCTGATGTAATCAAGTTAAGATGAAGTCATATTAGGTTAGGGTAGGCTAAGTGCTCTTTTAAGAGATAAACTTGGCCACAGAGAGAAACAGAAGGCAAACAGGAAAAAAGTCCACATGAAGACTGAGGGAGAAACTGAAAGTAATGCAGACCAAAGGTTGCCAACAATCACAAGAAGCTAGGGAAGACAAGACTCCTAGAATCCTTCATAGTCCCACACCCTGATTTTGGATGCTGGTCTCCAGATTCATGAGCTGATAATTCCTATAGTTTCAAGTTACCAAGATTGTGATAATTTGTTAAGGTGGCTCTAGTTCAAACTCCAGTGTGTATCTGGAAACTCTTGCAGTAGAAGCATTTACCTACCATCTAAGATTCAACTCAAATAATGCTCCAGTTTCTCTCAGACAACATTAGGAAAATCACCAATACCGAGTACCCTAAAACTTAATGAGATGATTTGGAAGCCTAATAAGCATGACAGGTACCTTTAAAAAAAATTATTTATGTACTTATATATATATTTTTTAAATCATTGTTAACTTTTGTACAGGTACCTTTTATCTGCAAAAACTGAAAGGAATTATGCAAAGTAGTTTGCCACCATACTCCCTCCCCTCAAGACCATCTACCATGCTTAGTGAGCCAGTACTCATTAAGCACAAGAGGAACATCTAGTTCTAACTAAATAATGCTTAAAAAAGGGAAATTTAAAAAGAAAAAAACACACACAAAAGTGATGCTGGAATTATCAAAATGTCAAAGAAAACTATTTCAGTTCAACACTATCTCCATTCTTTGAAACTGAAGCAATCTAGTGGTAATCACATTAACCAAGTGATTAAACGTAGTATCACTAACAGTGGTAAAATCTGATATCATGTCTCCGGACATTAAAACACATGAAGTATGCAGCATCACCTATGAAGCATTATTGCCAAAAAGCTTTAACCTTAATCTAATCAAATTTTTAGACCCAACTTAAGTTTATAGACAGAGGGAACGAAAGAATCATCCAAGAAAAGCAATAAAGCTAAAACGTGGGACATTCTGCCAGAAAAATGACCTGGTGTCTTCAGATAAGTCAATACCAAGGAAAGGAGTTAGGACTGTCCTACATAAAATGAAAGTAGAGAAATAAAACAGTCAAATGCAACCCATGCAAGCTCAACTGGATCCTGATTTCAAACAAACCAGCTTGAAAAGGTACTTTGGAAACAACTGGGAAACAACTGGGCTGGTTATCAGACAATATTAAAGAATAATTCTCCTAAGTACTGTGACTACATAGAAGAATCTTTTTAGGGAATACTTCAGTATTTAGTGATGAAATGTCAGGATGCCTAGAACCTATTTTCAATTGTTTTAGGAAAACAGTAACATAGCTAAAGTAAATATGGCAAAGCAAAACTGAATCTAAGTGAAAGCAAAACTGTGAATCTAAGTGATTCATAAACAGGTGCATGTTTCACCTTTTTTGTATATTTGAAATTTTTCATAAAATGTAGGGGGGATGTCAGGGATTCTTAATAGGTTAAATCTGAAACTAAAAATTGCCATTCATTAGCATTAGAAGACGAGAGGAAAGTCAACTGCTATATAATTTTGTTTAGAAGTGACTAATAACTCCCTCTAAAACCTACAATAATTAAATAAAAAGGAATATGGCAAATTATAACAGGGTCTTACTCTCCTTTGTATCTGCAAAGCTTAGCAACAATGCTAATAACCAGCAGAAGGATAAGGTAAAAAGGAAAAAATGCTACCTAGGATTACTGAGATATGACAAAAGAATTATGGTTGAACATGATGATAAATTTATGTATATTCCCAGGAAGTTAGGCTTCTTGAGTACTAAAGGCCATAAGAATGTTTCAAAGGCAGGGATTCCATATCAATACTAATTTCCCCCTCACACAATAAATATGGGTGGTCAGAAAAGACTACATTTGAAGAAAACTTACCTCGGAAACTTTCAGAAGCCCTGCAGAAGCATAGTAGTTTGCAACAATACAGGCACGAAGTTTATCCATCATCCTTCTTGCCTCAATCAGTCGCTAAAAACAAATGTTAACTCATTACTTTGAAAAATAGAAATAACAAGATATAAACAATTCACAAAATAAGAAATGCAAATGACAAAGCTCAACTTCTCTTATACACACACACAAAACCAGTGTTTGCAAGAGTACAAAGATTTATTGTCTTTTTATGCATATACATGCATACTGAGAAATGTCCACAAAGATACTAAACACAAGAACATAGGTGAATTATCTTCTGAGATGAATTTTAGGTGATTTTTTTCACTCTTTTTCTGCAATTTCATTTAAAAGGGGGGGAAAAATCAAGGTGTTTTTTTTCCCCCAAAAAGGAGAAAGCTCTCTCTAAAAGTAAAGCAAAGGAAATACAAATCATGACTCTATGTCAAAATTTTTTCATTACATCATGCACAGACTTTTTTCACAGCCTTTCAATTTTTAAAAATTTTATCATTATACCTGGTCAATGACTTCAATTTCATGTTCCTTATTCTTCATTTCAAGTGCAAATTGTTCTTTGATAATAGTCTCGATCTTCTGCACAGCAGCATCTCGAGCTGTACAAAGAACATAAAATAATCCAAAGTCCAATTAAGACTTGAATTAGACTTTGCTTGAAGTCAGCAAGCAAAAATAGAAACCAACAGAGCAGTATTTGAAGTGATGAAACCTAGTGGCCATCACTGCAACCCATGAAGGCAACATCATTAACACTGGGTCAAACTAACCCTGTCTTTTCTAATATAATGTTTTGAGAAGACTATATCACTCAATAGCATTCTGCTGATTCTAATCACCAGGAACATCAGACAAACCTAGAGTGGAAATAATTGGTCTATACGAAAATAGTAAAGAATGACAAAGAAAGGTTGAGGAGGTTAAAAGAAACTACAGAGCTGTAACAACTAAATGTACTGTGTGATCCTAGACTGCAATGGAGAGGAGGAAATAATCATAAAATACAATACTGGGACAACTCGTAAAACTTGCATTTGGGCCACAGGTTAGGTAAGGGTAAGGTAATGTAAATGTTGAAACTTTCCTACTTTTGATAACTGTACTGAGTGGTTACACAAGACAGTGTCCTTAGTAAATAATCAGAAATGCTTTTATGTGTCCACTTTATTTTTCAATATTAATTTAGAAAGAATAATGTGCATATATATCTGCAGGCAGGCAGGCATGCATTTGTGTGTGTCTGTGCGGTGTGTGTGCATGTGGAGGCAGGGGAGAATGATAAATGAAATGAGGCAAAACATAAACAAATGATGATGTACTTTGAATAGAAGACATATTATCAGTACGTTCCTTGAAATTTTTCCAATTGAAATTTTATCAAAATAAAATCACCAAAAATGAAAGAAACCCATAAGGACTGTTATCTTTGAAAAACCACACCCCCAAGGAGAAAGTAAAGAGTTAGCTAAGGAGAAGTAGTCTATGACACTAGAGCAATTCATAAGAAGGCAGAAATATTCTTCTCTCTAGAGAGAAGGATCTAGCAAGCAATTCAACAGTTTCTGATCACAACAACCAAAAGGAATGGACAAAGAATAAACTCGAAAGAAAATATCATTGAAGATAATATACTTCAGATGATGACTATTCAAAGAAATGTGCAACCCAAGCAGCAAAACTATCATATGAAATAGAGCTGATAATAAGAGAATAAAAAATGAAGAACAGAATGACTACTTTAAAAACCTGTGATTCTGCAAAATGTTCCTATGTTTGCATTGTAATATGAAAAAAATGACTACTCATGCTTTGGAGTACATGAAAAATTCCACAGAAAATTTGGACCCTTAATCACCCATGTCCTCCCCTGCTAACAAGCCATTAGACTATCAATTAAAACTAGTAACTCTAAAACTAGCATTCTCAAGGATATGTCTGCACACAGACAAAAGAACTGACTTTTCTTATATTTAAAGGAAGAATATATTCCAGTATTACAAGGATAACATATATCCTCATTTATCTAAACCTGGTACATAAAAATCAGCAGCTATTCTTAAGGGAGGCTAAAAATCAAGAGACTGACCACTGAAGATTGTTTTATCATAACCTTAGAAAGAAACACTTTTAAATTATATCTGTTATGGAGTAAGTAAAAACAACAAATAAACAGTACAAGCCAAGGGAAATATCCCACCAAATCTATTCTGAGAAAAATTCTGAAAAATTAAAATCTGGTTTAGGATTAGGAAGAGTATAGACACTAAGAGGAAAAATAGCAAATTGTAACTCAGTAACTGTTCCCATTTAGATCGAATACTTAGGAATTTAGATTTAAACTGAAATTATGATGTTTACTAGAATAGTTTTCTACTCTTATTTTTATTTAAAAAAAAAGTCACACCATGTGATGCATTTGAGTAATGGATTTAATTTTTATGATAGTTTCACATTTAGTTAGCCTATTAGTAAAAGGAAATAACACTTCCTACCAAGTCAAATTACAACTGAATGAGGGGGAAAGCTGCAGTGAAATGTTTTTATCATTTGGAATTGATTAAAAAATTTTCAGTCTACAGAGACTATTGGAGGGTATATGTGACTTGACTGCATTTACGGAAAGGAATTTTCCTCATCACCACTTAAACTCTAAGGGTCCTAATCTGCAGTATCATATCCATGACTTTGATGCCTTCTTTATCCTGCTATAAGCAGTTTCCGATCACAAGGAAAGAAAATGCCCCTGAAGATGATATAATTCAGATAATAACTACTCAAAGTAATAAGCAATTCAAAGAGTTAAAAATATCAATATGAAATGTAGCTGGATACAAGAGAACAGAAAAGAGCTAAAAAGCCTGAAAATGATTTAAAAAATATTTCTACAGATTTATAGTTTTATAAATAAACAGTAATGAATTCAGCAGTAATTTGTTTAAAAAAACTTCAAATTTAGCATCTTTTTTCTGAGTTAGCTTAAAACAATCTTTGGTAACTATAGACACAGTTCATGATTTGCTCTTCAACTAATTATATGATCTTGGGCAAGTAATATAATTCCTCTGAGCCTCAACTTAACTACCAGGAGTTAAGTGCAGGGGTTGAATTAGATCAATGTTTCCCAAATTTCTATTATTTATACATGCTCTTCAGGATACCTGTAACATCTGAGAACCATGTGAAACATCTAATTAGCACAAATATTTCAAAATAATTGTGACCTTATCTTAATACTAGTCATGAAACTACAATTTCAAAATAATTGTGACCTTATCTTAATACTAGTCATGAAACTACAAGTTTGATAGATCATTATCTTTTTCTATATATACATTAAAATAATTTTAAGTATTAAAATGTGAAAACCTAATCCTTGTACCACCTATTACACCTTAATGCTACAACACTGAAGTAGACCTAAGACTTCATGATTATACCTAACAAATACTGAGAGCTATAACTTCTACCCTGTCTCACTGCTGACATTTTCACCTGCTGACTGTATACCTGCCTTTTGTGTCATTTATGGTGTATCACCATTAAACACTTAGATAATCCATCTCACAAACCTTCAAATTACACACAATAGTGAAAGTATAATTCATATTAGTTCCTAAAAATCTTATAAGGAAGAATATGTCAACCAAAAAATGATTTCCTAAGGCGGGTGAATTTCTACCTGAGTTCTCAATTGCTTTATGTCGCTTATTTGGAAGGGCCACAGATACATCCTCATAATCAGGGTCAGTTTCTTTGATTGTTCGTTTGACTCCAGACATGATGACAGTTGTTTTTTCACTGTGAAGCAACAAGAAATTAATTAATAATAGTGCTTGATACTAGTAATAATAAATACATGTATACACATACAAAGGAAATAAATATTATTACATAATACTCATTAGTGTAAATATGCACATACCCCTTTTAAAACCAAAAGCATAACTTAAAATGTTTATTAGAAAAAATCATTATCATCATCATCACCACCACCACCACCACCACCTATTAAAAAGGATGGCTTTTCTTTTCAGGAGGAAAATCCTTTAACTGGGCGGCAGCACATTGTTCATGCTTTTGAAAAGGAGCCAGGCTTTTCCCGAAAAGACTGTCTGAGGAAAGGAAAGGAACCACACTTTGATGAAAACATGGAAAGCTTGCATAGTGTATCTTGGAATTCACAATGCAAAAAGCATAGTACAAAATACAAACAACACAATTCCAGTCTCAACAAATAACTTATTATGCAAATCTCTTTTTGGTACTCATACAGTATATTCCACATAATAGGTACTAAAGAAACATTACTACTGATCATTTATTATTACTCATAATAGACAAACTGTGCAGACTTTATTAATATTAAATAGGTAAACAAGTCCTAGGTATGAAGGTCTTTGACTAAGTAATACCATAAATCCACTAGCTCTGTACTGCCCCACGTGTGGCTATTCAAAGTTAGCTAAAATCAAATAAAATTCTGTTCCTTTTTTCCATATTTCAATCTTTCATACTTCAGAGATAGCTGCATTTCAAGTACTTAAGAGCCATCAGTGGTAGCAGCTACTATATTGGACAGCACAGATATAGAGCCTTTTTATTACTGCAGACAGTGGTCCTCTTCCAAAAAATGCTTCACTGAGCATTTACTAGTTTCTTATGAGTCAATTTAGAAAGCACTGTTCATACCAGCAGTTTCTGAAAGAAATATAATGTGCATCACATATTATATTTAAACTTCTACATTTTTAAAAAGGAAAAAGTGGGTGAAATTCATTTTAAGTATACATTTAACCCGTGTAACCAAATATTATCATTCATCAATATAAACAAATTAGCAGTCAGTTCATATCCTTATCTTTGTACAAAGTGGTTGAAATCTGGTGTGTATTTTATACCTACAGCATATCTCATTTTGGACTGCCAACATTTCAAAAGCTCAATAACCATGAGGGTGTACTCATACACAGTTAAGAAAAACACAGTCCAGGGTGTTTACATGCATTCATGTATCACACAGACAAGCTAGAAGCACTCACTGATTTCCAAACCTCTACTCTACCACTGACTGAGATTATTTACCTCACCAAAGGCAAAAATTCACAATAAATAGAGGTAATAAAAGTTTTAAAATTGATGAAAATGTAAACTCAAAAGTATTTTTTTATCAGAGTTAAAACAGGAAGAATTTAAGACTATTGGTTCTTAGTTTACTTCTTTCACACATCTCAGAGACTTATTTGATTCAACTAGAGAGAGATTCATCATGTAAGGACATATGTAAATCCTAACATTTTTCCCTATAATTGCTATTTTGTATATATTCGTAAGCCTAAAATTTTTAAAAAAGAAGCCTAGCATTTATAAACAATCTTAATCAAAATCAAGCCATTTAATGTTTGTCCATAATCATTACCCACCTGCTATGAATTTGGAGAGATCCTAAATTTGAATATTATTTTCTGTTTTTAAAGCTTATGAAATTTAAGGTCTTGTTCTTTTAACCTCCATTTGGTCTGCAACCAGTTTTAGACAACTTAGAATCTTGGGCAGTTACATAAAAAACAAGTTCTTAAAACTCAACAAACCTCACTCTTCCTTTAATGAAGCAGGGGGGAAAATCTACCTCTTATTTTCAGATAAAACTAGAATCTGAGGTAGATACATTCCAACTGACACTGTTCCTACCCACACCATTTCCTTGGTGACCACCTGTCTTCTACAGTTTCCCAAGAGTCTTATGAGATTATGAGTAAGTCTGAGTCCTGCATTATCTTTACTACTCCAATTTATAGACTTCATAATTTGCCTATCTTCCTCCTACCTCCCAAGTAATGTCAAGAGTAACAATAGCATCTTCCCCCCAAATGCTCAAGATTCTAGTAGGAAACAGCATTTTATTTCACTCTCACTTATGGGATGAAGCAAAATTCCCTTTTGACTTTGGTTCTGTATCTGAAGGAAAAGAATGAAAAAAAGAAAGGAATCTGGTGTACACTGGGATGTGGGGTAATGGAAGAAGCCATAAATGAGTTAACTTGTGCTGGCAAGAAAATTCGTATTTCATGCTTTTTGGTCACCTCTGGGCTTAAAATCTGAGATTCAGATAAACACTCTAGGTAGGAAGATTTAGGTGTATTGAGCATTTTATTTACATATTTTAAAGATTTATTTTTATTTATTTATGCATACAAGAACTGGGATGTAGGACAGAGGTGTGGGGGGTGAGAGGAGTCACCACAGACAGAGTGGGGAGCAGAAGAGAAGGATCTACTGAAACACACTGCTGAGGGGAGCAGTGGGCGAGACAGGAGAAGTCTACTGCGCCATGTGGGTTAGCTCCCCAGCTGGGGATCGAACTCATAGTGCAGTGACTGGTGATAACTTGGTAGCACTGAGACTTTAACTCCTGTTCGACAGGGAGACCCCTGTATTGAGCATTTTAAAATAATTCATGTCTGTTTTTGTCTTGTAAGAACAAAAGTACACCCACGGCACAGTCAAGCATATGCTGGCTGAGGCTAAGCACATCTGCCGAGGCATGCTCTCCTCATGATGTAATAAATAAATAAATGGAATGTGTAATAAAAGACCCACAGTAATGTGAAGTTTTGGATTCTTCTTGTCTGAGATTTAGGAAAGAGAAATGTGAGTTGTCATTAGACCCTATCATATCAAACTAATGTCCTACTAATCCACTTCACGTTTTGAATCAGATGAAATTGAAAATACTGAGGTGGTAATATAAACTATTCTTAAAAGTCTGTTACTGTTAATAATGTCTTTGAGAAAGGATTTTCTCCATGGGATGAAATCCAGGTACAGAAATATATAAAAATGTAAATCCTCCAAGTTAAAGTTTTTATCTGAAAACAGCCTTATTACAGAAAAGTTAATGCTAGTCACTTAAATTTAGAAATCACATGTTTCTATTACACATCATGTAAGAAAGCAAAACATGCGTTGTACAAATAATAAGTCTATGTTCTTGACAATGTTAAGACCAAAACTCAAAATCTTTTAATGTTTTAAACTTTGAAATGAACCACAAAAGAAAAACAATTTAAAAAAGAAATTATTTAATTAAAAACACAAAAATTAAATAATACAGTCAGAAGAAATTCTTGGTAAAAGTTCTTAGTAAAAGAGGACAGCACATTATTTTCCATTTGCTTCCATATAGACAGATGTTCCTAAGATGTCAATTTTTTTGTCCTGTCCTTTCTATACTCATTTCAAACAAAATTAACTTCCTTTTTGTAAATGGGATAGCCAGTGTTCCTTTATGAAATATCAGGATGAGGTAACACATCATCTGTTCTTCTGTTAGCCATTCTACAGAAAACAAAACAGGGAAAAAAACAAAGTGAACTCCTGATCCAAGCAAGGGATGAATCTCAGAAAATACTACATACTAATGATTCCATTTATATGAAGATCTAGAACAGGCAAGTTAATCTTTGGTGAAGAAATGTGAATAGTGATGGGGGCTGGTGGTGGGGATTGACTGGGAAATGAAATAAAGGATCTTTTGGGGGTAATACATTGAAAATATGCAATTATGAAAACTCACACAACTGTATACTTAACATTTGTGTATTTCACTGTATTTAAACTATATTTCAATTTACAAAAGGACTGTAAAAATCTATCTGACCATGTAATCTCCTGTATGAAATCTTCCAATCGTTTCCCATAGCACAATAAAATCCCATTCCTCAAAATGACAGACAAGTCTACATGAATTAGGCCCCATCTCCCTCTCCATCCTCAATAATTAAGACCCAGATATATTGGTTTTCTTTCTGTTCCTCAAATTTACCTCAATCTTTCTTTAGGGTTTATGGACTTATGAATCCTTATGCAGGGATTCCCCAGGTTAGCTTTACCAAATCCCAGCTCAAATACCACTTTAACAAAGAAGGTCTTCTTTGATCACCCTATTCAACATAGTTCTCGCCAGCTCCCCTCATCAAAGTTCTGAGAAGCTATCAATAAATGACTGCTGAATGAATGAATGACTAAAATATATGCCAAAATATCCACAGGGAACACAACAATTAGCTTGCATCAGTCTTTCCAAAAAACTTAAAATCTATTTGTTGATTTTGCTATATTCAAAGGCACTATGGCTAAATGTTTAAAATGAAAAGATGTGCAGTTACTATACACAGACAGATGCAAATAAACGCAAAGCAAGCATAACATTAATAACAGACAAAATAAGGCAAAAAACATTTAACATATGAAGAGTGTTACTATTAAAAGACACGTTACAAAGCTGTAAACTAGACACCAGTGTCAAAATATACAAAACACAAAACAAACCAGAAATACAAAAATTTAAGAAAATAGCATGCAGGAGAATTTGAACACATCTCTCAAACATTTAAAAGACCAAGAAGATAACAGATAAAAGTACAGATACAGATAATGCAATTAAGGAGCCAGATTTAACAGATATATAAACTCTGAACTCAAGAGAGAATCCATTTGAAATATATATAAAAAGTCATTACTAAATTGTAACAAGGTAAGAAATTTTTGCAAAATGTGGAAATGTTATACTCATATTCTAATGCTGATAAAATGAAACGTGAAATTAACAAAAACTCAGTTTGGTATGGAAAGTATGATACTCTTCTAAACAATTCAAAATAACAAACTATTTAAAAATTAACAATAATCTGGGCCTCCCTGGTGGCGCAAGGGGTTAAGTCTCAGCACTATGAAGCTACCAGGTGCCACTGCAGCAGGAGTTCAATTGCTGGTCAGGGAGCTTCCCACATGGCTCAGCAGACCTCTCAGACCTCTCCTGTCTCGCCCACTGCTCCCCTCAGCAGTGTATTTCAGTGGAACTGCCTGTTCTGCTCCCCACTCTGACTCTGGTGAATCCTCTCACCCCCACCCCACACACCTCTGACTGCACCCCAGCTCTTGTATGCATAAATAAAGCTTAAAAAATTAACAACAATTTGAACATAATATCTAAACCTATGAAGATGTGGCAAAAGGTAGTCTCAGAGAAAAATGACAGACCAGTTTTCATCTGTGAATAAAGATACAAATCTAATCGGCAGGGTATTCAACAGCATCTTAAGTAGAAAATTTTACTGCCAGCAATAAAAAAGCATTGAGATCCAGAAGCAAGGTGATTCATACTATAAACTTATACTTTTAATATTGGATCTTTAGGGATATGTTGGTGCAACTGATTTTTTTTTAAAGATTTATTTTATTTTTGCATACAAGCTGGGGTGCAAGCCAGAGGTATGAGGTGGTGAGAGGGTTCACCAGAGAGAGTTGGGAGCAGAACAGGCAGATCGACCGAAATACACTGCTGAGGGGAGCAACAGGCGAGGCAGGAGAGGTCTGCTGCGCCATGTGGGATTCTCCTCAGCCGGGCATCGAACTCACGCAGCAGCCGCCAACAGCTCCACAGCGCTGCGCTAACCCGCTGCGCCACCAGGGAGGCCCACAACTAAGTTTTGGTAATCCAGTTCATAAATTACATTTTTCAAATTATAAACAGGCTCTCAAAAGATCACCCAGTATGTGCTCTATATGAATATATATCTATTTTAATATTATACCGAAAAACATCATTAGGCATAAAAAAATCTTATCAAAAGAATTTTTTAAAAATCAGCCAATTAAAATTTCCCCCTCTATTTGAAGAGTATGTATTCTCCCACTGATAAAGGTAACTGAAAATACACACAGCTAATTTTCTCCCCAAGTTATGTTTCTTTTTCATAGTACAAGCAATCTGAAGTAACCTATTATTGGAAAGACTTACTTCAAGGGAAATCTAAAAGGGAGATAGAAGATTCTGGTCTATTTTCACTGAAGTTGGTACTAACAAAACTATTCTAAGTCAGTTGTTATACCCAAAACCATTTAAATACATTCTCATTTGCTGGTCAACATAATCACTGTTTCTTCAAGTCCTCTTTTATGTTTTAAGTAAAAGCAATCACAATTTTACACTGAACCAGAATGGTGGAAGCTGACAGAGGCCATTCATTAGCATCATGCTTCATGCCAAAATGACATGTAAAGAATGGATCTAGATAAAAAAGCTGAGCTCATAAAACTGTTTCAGTAAGTATTATATATTCTAAGTCAAACACACCTACTTCCCATACAAACAAAACTACTTAAGTAAAATTGTTTGAGACTACAAGTTGGTATACTGTAAAATCAGCCCCAGAATCCATTCAGGCCAAAAAATACCCACACTCCTATTATAAGCAAAATTGCTTAAGATTATATAGTTGCTATGTAAGATCAGTCCTAGGATCTATTCAGGCCAACATTCTGCCTTCAAGGAGTCACGAAGATAAAACCAATGTATAACAATCCTAAACAAACCTACTTAAAGATTATCCTTCCCCAAGTATGTGTGCGTAGCATGCTTTGTGTATACCTGCAAGAGTGGGGCATTGAGGGGAATCAACATTAGAAAGAACAATTAGTGGGTGAGGAGGGCATTAGTTAATACAGTTCTTTAAATTTAATTGTAACATTAAATATTTCAGACATGCAAAAATGTGTAAAATGATCAGTGAGGAGGGCCACTCTGGTGGCACAACAGGTTAAGTTGCAGCACTATGAAGCTATCCACAGCCACGGCAGCTCAATCCCTGATTAGGGAGCTTCCCACATGGTGCAGCAGACCTCTCCTGCCTTGCCTGTTGCTCCCCTCAGCAGTGTACTTCAGTGGATCTGCCTGTTCTGCTTCCCACACTGTTTCTGGTGAATCCTCTCACCCAACCACACCTCTGGCCTATACCCAGATTACATGCATAAATAAATCTTAAAAAAAATGATCAATGAGGAGAATAAAAGGAGATTCAAAAGTACTGGTAATTTTCTATTTCTTAAGATGGGTAGTAACAAAGTAGGTATTTGTTGCTTTATCATTCTTTAAATACTACTTCTTATGTGTGCTCTTTATTATATACCAGGTATTTCACAACTTAGAAAATGTAAAAAATAATTACAAAATATTCATACTATGGAGTAAATAATTTCTGCTATAATGTGACACATCCATCTTAAAATCACCATGCTGTGTAAAACTGCATAATAAAAGCCATAAGGCTTAAATAGAGGAAATGAGACTGGGGGACAACTTGAAATTTTTACCAGTGACATTAAAAAAAAAGGGAATCTAAATGATAGCAGAGTTGTTACAAATTTGAAGTGAATAAGAATTATATAAATGCCACTTTATCTTGAAAAAGACCTCAAGTTTGCTTGCGGAAGTGGCATTGAAATGTTACAGCTTGTGAGTTACGGTCAAGCTGCAGAAGGAAGGCAGGCAATCTGAAATTAAGACAAGATGTGGAAGGGTGTGGCTGTGACACAGCAGTATGTCTGAGGTATATGGCTGGGTGGCTGGTGTGTTCCTTCTGTGGTTCAGTTCAGCAGGGAAGAGTTTTCTCTATTTCCCTAGTACTTCTTGCCAATGAAATCACCCACAAGCAAATGTGAAACTCACATTATACTCATATAGTTCCCTAATTTATCAATCTCATTGGGATACATTTGTGTTTTCTTACAGCAAAACAGATTATATTACTGTTAGACTGTAACACAGTCATTACAGAGAATGCATTGATATATTTAAGGAGAAAAAAAAGAATGTGTTGACATAGAAACACCTCTAAAATAAAATGTAAAGTGAAAAAAACAAAACAAAAAAAAACCAGGGTTAAGAACATGAATTATGTATAAACTAAAGGAGAGAAAAGAGACAAAAGAAAGGCTGATATGTTTGTATAGGCCTTCCTGGAAGAAATGATTAAAACCAATTAACACTTTTGGGTAGAGGCGTTGCTATCACTTTATTTCTAACAACGTTTGAATTTTCTAATCATATACATGTATTTTGGGGAGGAAAATACCAAAATGACTAATCTGGGAGATGGTTTACAGGTATCTGTCTATTTTCTCCTTCTCTTTATGTTAAAAAGAACACAACTACAGAGAATGTGGAACAACTGGAACTTTCATACCCAATGTAATATGGTACAACCAGTTTGGAAAACCGGTTAGCAGTTTTTTTAAAAAGTTAAATATATCTTACCATATAATCAAGTCACCCAAGAAATGTGGGTGATATAACAGAATGCAGTTTACCGAAAGGATGTTCATAAAAAACTTGTACACCAATGTTCACAGCAACTAATTTGTAGTAGGCAAAACCAAGAAATAATCCAAATGCCCATTAACAGCTGACTGGATAAACAAGTTGTAATAAATCCATACAATATTAATAAAAAGGAATAAAATGATACATGCAAAAACAATCACAACAATATATTCATACAATATTAATAAAAAGGGAATAAAATGATACATGCAACAAAGCTAATCTCAAAATGATGCCAAGTGAAAAAAACCAACTTAAAAATGTATATACTACAATGATCCCATTAGTAAGAGGCAAACTAGTCTATAGTAACAGAAAGCTGATCAGTGGTTGCCAGGGGAGGAGCAACAATTGAGAGGCAGAGGGATTATGAAAGGGCATAAGAAAATTTGGGTTGGGGGGGAAGAAGGAAGTATGATGGTTATGTTACTATCTTGATTGTGGTGATGGTTTCACAGGGTATAAATGTCAAAACTTTTCAAACTGTATATTTTATATGTGTGTAATTTGTGGTATGCCAATTTACCTCAATTCATCTGTTTAAAAACATACACACACACGGCCTCCCTGGTGGCGTAACAGGTTAAGTGCTGCACTGTGGAGCTGTAGGCAGAGTTTGATGCCCAACGGGGAGATTCCCACATGGTACAGCAGACCTCTCCTGCCTCGCCTGCTGCTCCCCTCAGCAGTGTATTTCCATCGATCTGCCTGTTCTGCTCCCCACTCTGTCTCTGGTGAACCATCTCACCACCCCACACCTCTAGCCTGCACCCCAGCTTGTATGCATAAAAAAAACCAAACTATTAAATATAGCCTGCCCAAAAATGCATAAACAATACAAAATGGGAATCCTTAGACATTTTTACTGATGGAAATGTAAAATGGTGTAGGTGCTATAAAAAACCATTTGGTCCTTCCTCAAAAAGCAAAACACTCAGTTACTATATCACCTAGCAGCTGTACTCCTATGCACATATCCAAGAGAACTGAAAACATATGTCCTCCCTGGTGGGGCAAGAGGTTAAGCTCAGCACTATGAAGCTGTCCTCAGCCACTGCAACACAAGTTTGATACCGGCCAGGGAGATTACCACATGGTGCAGCAGACCTCTCCTGCCTTGCCTGCTGCTCCCCTCAGCAGTGTACTTCAGTTGGTCTGCCTGTTCTGCTCCCCATTCTGTCTCTGGTGATCCTCTCATCATCCCACACCTGTGGCCAACACCGGAATTCTTGTATGCATAAATACATAAATAAATCTTAAAAAAAAAAAAAGGAAAGGCAACATGTCCATGCAAAAACTTGCATGTGCATGTAGATGTTTAAGACAGCATTACTCATAACACTGAAAAAGTAGAAATAACCCAAATATCTATCAATTGATGACTGGACAAACAAAATGTGGTATAATCATATAAAGGAATAATTACTAAGTAATAAAAAGAAAATGAAGTACTGATACATGCTACCATGTGGAAGAACTTTGAATGTATTTTGCTCAGTGAGAGAACTCTGATATAAAAGGCCTCATGTATTATTCTATTTACAGAAAATGTCCATAAATCCATAGACAGAGAAAGTGGTTACCAGGAGATTGGGGGGGGGGGTGCGGGGGAAGGGAGCTGGCATTGACTGTTAATAGGTATGGGGTTTCTTGGGCCTCCCTAGTGGCGCAGCTGTTAAGTACTGCGCTGTGGAGCTGTCGGCAGTGGCGACGCAAGTTCGATGCCTGATGGGGGGGATTCCCATATGGCGCAGGAGATCTCTCCTGCCTAGCCCACTGCTCCCCTCAGCAGTGTATTTACGTCCATCTGCCTGTTCTGCTCCCCGCTCTGTCTCTGGTGAACCCTCTCGCCACCCCACACCTCTGGCCTATACCCTAGCTTGTATGTATAAATAAATTAAATAAATAAATCTTTAAAAAAAATAGGTAGGGGGTTTCTTTATCAGGTGTTGCAAATATTATGGAATTAATAGTGATGGTTGCACAACCCTGTGAATATACTAAAAACCAATGAATTATATACTTTTAAATAGTGAATTTTACATTATATGACTATATCTCAGTGAAAAAGCAGACATACTCTTAAATAATTTTTAAAAAACAAAACAGACAACAACCAACGCATCCACAGGTTTGTGAATAAAGTCATTATAAATAAAGTTGAAGGCACTCCCCACCATCTTGCCATTCTCCTGACCCTCAGCTTCCATTACTACCACATAGCAAGTATCCCCCAGAAACAACCTCACCTCTCACTCTTCAGAGAAGCAGAGTAAACAATCTTTGGCAAGGAGAACTAGTTCTATGGCTCTCTGTCTGTAGTCATCAAAGTTCACATGCCTGAGCATCTCACAGTTACCTTCCAGTGGGTTATTTCACCTCTACCTTCTCACCACTTACTGAAATGCTTGCTATTTATCCTTCAAGAATCAAATTATATTCTGACTCATCCATGAAGTGCACTCCAGCCTTCAAAAACTCCCACAGAGCAGATGATATAGAAAAAACCTGCTTCACAACTCTTTTTCTCTATGAGGGAAAAGCAAATCAACCTTCACCCTCCATTGGAAAGTAGTGCAGAAAACTTAATGGGGAGGAGGGGCAGGGTTAAAAGCAGAGCAATGGGGCCAACTTGAAGAAGTGGTAGTGAAGATTCAAATAAAAATCTGTGGTTCGATGAAAAAAGGAAATATTTCTAAAATTCCTAAGGAAGTACTCTCAAGACTGAACGATGTACATACTTCACATGTGGCCTGAACTACAGCTTAAATATTAGATCTCTGCTTCCTATGTGTTGTATAATAAAAAACTTGAAGTAGTCTATAGCAAATTATATATTCACCCAAACGGATGCGTTTATCCAATGAATGAAGGCACTTTAATGAGGTGATATAGGTAGAAAATCCTAAAGTGTTCACTAAACAATTGCTAGAATGAATTGAGCAAACTAGCAGGATAGAAATTAAAAAGGCAAAAATCACTAGTATTTCTGTACAAACAAACAATTCTGAAAAGGAAATGACAAAAACAATTCCATTTATAATGGCATCATGAAGAATAAAATATGTAGGCATTAATTTAGAACAAGAGGTGAATGTTCTACACAATGAAAACTACAAAATACTGCTAAAAGAAATTAAAGACATAAATAGAAACACATCCAAGTTTATGGATGGTAAAAGTTAATATTATTAAAATGTCACTATCTCCCAAAGTCATCAAAACATTCAATGCAATCCCTATCAAAACCCCAATGAAACTTTTTGAAAAAATCTTTTTAGGAAAAAACCCACGCTATAAATTATATAAAATCTCAAGGAACCCTGAATAACCAAATAACCTTGAAAAACAACAACAAAACTGGAGGACTCATCCATCTTGATTTCAAAACTTACTTCAAAGCTACAGTAATCAAAACAATAAGGTACTGGCATAAAGACAATGTATTCACCAAAGGACTAGACTGTAGAGTCCAGAAATAAACCAGAGCATATAGTTAAATGATTTCTGACAAGGATGACAAGACCATTCAATAATGAAAAAGAGTAGTCACCCAATGGTACTAAGAAAATTAGTACCCACATGTAAAAGAATAAAGCTGGACTCTTACTAACACGATAAACAAAAATTAACTCAAAATGAATCAAAGACCTAAATGTAAGAAGACCTAAAATAATAAAACTTTTAAAAGAAAACTCCAGACAAAAAGTCACAACATTGGATTTGGCAATGATCTATGAGATATGACACCAAAGGCAGAGATGACAAAAAAGTTTAACAAAATGGACCGCAGGAAAATTTAAAATTTTGTGCGTCAAAAGACATTCTCCACAGAGTAAAAAGGCATCTTCAGAATGGGAGAAAATATTTGCAAATCATTTACCTGATAAAGGATAATATCTAGAATAGAGAGAACTCCTAAACCTCAACAACAAAAAAACCAAACAACTCAATTTAAAAATGGGCAAAGGAGCTGAATAGACATTTCTCCAAAGAAGATATACAAACAGCCAATAAGCACATGAAAAAATACTCAACATCACCAATATTAGGAAAGGACAAATCAAAACCGCTACGAGTTACCAATTTCACACCCATGAGGATGTCTACTATCCCCCAAATAGAAAACAAGTGCTGCTGAGGTTATAGGGAAACTGTACCCACGAGTGCTGCTGGTGGGAATGTAAAATGGTGCAGCTGTTAGGGAAAACTGTGGCAGTTTCTCAAAAAATTAAAAATGGAATTACCATATGGTCCAGCAATTCTACTTCTGGGTTTATGCCCCAAAGAACTAAAGGAAGGGATTCAAAAAGGTACCTGATTTAGCGGCTTCAGTCTTAGCAGCTTTATTCGCAAAAGTCAAAAAATGAATGCAACCCAACTGCTCATTGACAGATGAATGAATAAACAAAATGTGACATATACATACATGGAACAATTATTCAGTCTTAAAAAGGAAGGAAATTCTGACACATGCCACAATATGGATGATCCTTGAAGACTTCATGCTGAAAGTGAAATAAGTCAGCCACAAAAAGACAAATACCACATGATGCCACTTACGTGAGGTAGTCAAAATCATAGACAGTAGAATGGAGGCTGCCAGGGATTGGGGGGAAAAGCGGAACTGAGGATTTTAAAGTCTCGGTTTTACAAGATGAAAAAAGTTATAAACAGTGGAGATGGCTGCACAATGTTTTGAATGTATTTCATACTGCCAGAATGTACACTTAAAAGTAATTAAGGTGGTAAATTTTGTTATGTTTATTTTATCACAATTGAAAAAGTATATGCAGGAGTTAAGTAAGTATGGTTTTTCCGTTATTAACTATGTCCTTCTTGATAAAGTATTTGTAATAAACTCATTCTATCTCAGGAGAGGGGTAGGAGACAAACGGGGAAATTCTGTAAGCTTCATATCAAGCTACATATTTTTAATATCTAAGGAATTTTTGGCAATCAGAAAATGATAAACATAAATAAAAAGATGCACAGAGGACAAGTCTACAAATTCACAAATGGCCAAAAAACATAAAATAGGTTCAAATGTACTAATAACAAATGGAAAAATCAAAATAGACACGACTTTTCATCTATCAAATTTAGTGTGGGGGCAGATGGAAATAAGATGTCTTGAAAATCTGTCACTTTCCCCTAATCCATACTCACTTCATATTGACTTGGTTATTTAGATTTAGGGCCATTCAACCATTTGAATGTAGTTTCCACCTTCCACTTCTACTAGAACTTTGGACAGAAACACCAATGACCAAAACCAGTAATCTCCACTTTGCCAAATCCAATTGAGTATCTTACTAAATAACTCAGAAGCAACGATAAGATGACCCATTCTCCATTTCCCAGAAATGTATCCCTCTTGGCTGCCATGACACCCAGTCTCCTGCTTTTTCTCCTGTCTCTGGCTGTTTCTTCCATTCTGTGTTCCGTCTTCCTCTACCTTGAAGTACTGGAGACTTGAGCCTTGATTTCCACTTCTCTATTTACACTTTCTCTAAATTATCTCATATAGCCCCATACTATTTAATATCATCTAGAAATTGAATCTCTCAATTTTTTATCTCCAGTTCTAGACTCTCATCCACAACATCCAAGTACTAACTCAACATACCCACTTCATATCTAATGTACATTTCAACTGTAATACATACAAAACAGAATTCACGATTATTCCCCCCTCAAATTTCTGCCCATTCTTCTCAGTAAGTGGCATCATCTACTTGTAAATGCTCAAAACAACTATTAAAAAAGCAGAGTTCTTCCTTTCCCTCACCTTTCACTGCTGAATGTTTTTCATGCTGTAGTCATAATATTTTTTTTAACCTTTCTAGTCTTCTCCATCTCCATGGCCATGGTCCTAGTCCCAGGTCCTGCAAAGAGCATCCTAATGATCTCCCAGCTTCCACTCCATCTCCCCTTCCTTCACCTAACAGTCGAATTAAGGCTTCTTGCCTTACTTAAAATTTTCAAAAGTTCCCCTTAAAAACCAAATTCCAATTCCTAACCAGGGCTTCAGCTGCTCCTAACTTTCAAAGAATATACACAACCAAAACATACACTCCATGATACTATCTCTAGACAATAAAACTAAAGGTATTTTTTATCGTGCCTTTATTCTTTAGCGTTCTCTCTGATGAATTCTTTCTACTTGCTTATTAAGAGGAAATGACACTGCTGGATACTATATCATATTACATAGCACTTTTACATGTTAAGGAGGAAAGGAATGGAAAACTGCAGAGAAACTGTGACAAGTTTACATAAAAATATTAGAAATAAATATATCAAAACACTAAAACAATGATGCGTCGGGGCTGTAGGGTTATAGGTGATATTTTCCCCCTCTACTTTCTATTTTTTAACATAATTACTTTCACAATAGAATTAACAAGGTTATGATTTAAACCTCATTGTCTTCTGCAATCTGGCCAGAATCCACCAAGCCAGCCTTTCTTCCAAGTACTCACTTTCCCAAGCTTCCATTCCAACTCCACACTGTCTCACACCTCTGGTGTTTTTACTAGGTAGGGCACTGTTCTTGGAATATCCTCCAATCCTGCTGAATCCTACTTATGCTCCACCGGGAAGGGGCGGTAGGGATGGCGACAGGTTGGAGGGAGATTCCAGGATTCTTGGTGGTAAATCCACAACTTGCTGGTGCTGGAGCCAAATCTCGTCTCCAATCCCATCACAGGCCACCAAGCTCAACTAATACACAGAAAGCTGAGAACAGAGGCCCAAGGGACTCCCACCCCGCTCAGAGAGCGTTGTACCCCTTAGAAAAGGAACCCCGCTACACACACACACCCCAAATTCCGGGTTCCCGCTTCGGAGACTCCCCCGACATATAGTCACTCGCGATCCAGCCTCCTGGCCGGATCTTTTCCCCTCTGGGGGCACGGCCCCCACTGCTCGCCAGCTCAGGGGTCCGCGCCGCCGACGGGGTGGGGGAAGGGAGCGCACGTGCCCGCGCCGCCCCCGCCCAGACAATGCCCCGGAGAGCGGAGCGCGCGCCCTGCCGGTCCCATCCCGCTCCCGCCAACACTCACCCTTTCTTCGGATCTCCGGCCGAAGCGCAGGCCCCGCCTGGCGCCGCGAGAGCGCACTGGGGAGGCAAGGGAACCGGCGAAGCCCTGCCGAGCCGCCCCGCCACGAGGCCCCAGCGACCCCGGAGCCCGCGGAAGCAGAAGGCTCGGCGGAGCCCGCCCGGGCCGTTCGGCCCCTCACGTCAGCAGCAGGGGCGGGGCGGGGCGCGCGCAGCTGCGGAGGCGGCGGCGGCGCGCGCGGCCTCGGGGGCGGAGCTCGCAGGGTGTGGGCGGGGCCGGGCCCGGGTTTAGGGCCCCGGCCCGGGCCGCCGCAGTTCCTGAACCAGGTCCCCCTGCGGGCGACGGTGGGCGTCACACTGACTAAAGCATCATTTATCATTTCCTCCCTCGAAGAAAATGGGGAGTTCCTGCCCTAAGTTTGACAGAATATTCACTCCACCGGCATTTGTGAAGCATCCTCGATCCTCGTAACAATAGTTACTATAGTGTGTGTGTGCGTGTGTGTGTGTGTGTGTGTGTGTGTGTGTGAGAGAGAGAGAGAGAGAGAGAGAACTTGCTCTGAATAGAAATAACTGTTACTAATCTGTATTAAAGATGCAGAAACTGAGGCATGGAAAGGTTGAGACTTACCTAGATCACAGCTAGTGAGTGACAATCCAACAAGTCCAGTTCCTCCCCCGCCCCCATCTCTTGAGCCTAGTCTTCCCTCTTCTTCCTATAAACTTTGCCCCAGACCCCATCACCCATATGCACAAGATCCTTGTACCCTCCAGCTTCTCTCCAAAGTTATGTTTGTCTCCCCCTTTAATCGTTTCTCCTCACTGTGTAAAGATTTCCCATGGGAGTTTACTGGTAGGTTTAGAAGAAGCTTATTTTATAATTGCTTATGCTTTACTTATATGCCATCAATTTTTTGATATATTTAATAAAAATGTTTTAGATGATTTATTTATATGTCCAATAGCAAGTTCCATACATTGCACACAGTATTTGCACTCAAAAAGTATTTGTTGAATGAATGACTAAATAGTAGGCCCATGAACTGACTCCAGAACCCTTCATGATCAGGGATCAAGGGATTTATATGTCACCGCTGGCCTCCTGACCTTAAGGTCTATTAGAGGTAAAGACATTAACAACATTTACTCGATGAATTTTTATTGCATTGCTAGTCTATGTTCTGACACTGTGTGCCAAGTGCTGTGATAGGCAATGAGGGTGTAGAAATAAACAAAACAGCTCCTTCCCTTGTGCAATTTATGGTCAATCTAATCTGAAAGGCCAGGAAAGGCTTCCCTAAGCCTTAAATCTAAGAGCCAACAGAGAATAAGCACTGGGAAGATAAGAACACATTTCATGGAGGAAGAAGTAGAGTAAGAAATTATGAGTGACTTTCATGGAGGAAGAGGTAGAGTAAGAGGTTGTGACTGACTTAGTGTTATCACTTTGGAGTTCTAACCCTGGGAAATATCCAGCTAAGCTTTTGGGAAGCTGAAAGCCCACTTCCTCTGACTTAGCTTCAAAGACCAAGTCTAGTAGAATGTCTCATCAAGCGGGGCTCAGGAACAAGTAGTGGCATTGTGAAGGGAATGGAGTCTGAGATAATGCTGCTGGGTAGCCACAATTTGCAACTAGTATACCAGAAACTTGGGTTTCTCTGTATGCTCTCTGCTAGGCAACCAGAAAGTAGCATGTTGGGAAGCCATAGACAGGCCAATAGGCACAGTGCCAAGAGCCAGACTATCCTAAACCAGAGACCTTGTACTGGATTGATTTTCAGGGAATGACTGGAGAATGTGGCAAAGAACCCAAGGATATGGGGAACTGAAGACCCCAGCAAGAGTTATAGCACTCCCATGTCAGCTGGGAGCAGGGATGATGGAGTGGAAGCAGGAAGGTGAGACATCAGACTCTGAAGATGCTGAAGCAATGATCTTGAGCTTGCTAGCCAACAACCTCAGCAGCAGATGCTGTGAGCACATGGTAGTAAGAATTAAGGAATTTTCTCTGTTGGCCGAAGTCACCAGGCATAAATCACCTTGTACACGAGCTTCTTGATCATAAATAAAACCTAATTGAGATAAGAATCATGTGTGATAAACTTTCATGTTTGCATGAAAGTGTGTTTTTGCAGATCTTCCTGACTAAAGATAAGGTCCAGATGATGCCAGCCCCCAGCACAGGGAACAAAGACATTGCTGAAGACCCCTTCCCACACTGAACAATACCATATAACCACTTCACTGTCCCATCCACGAGACAGTTTCTATGGAAACACTGGTCTTGCTGTCTCCTTTTCTTGTCACAGGATGTAAATACTTGTCTTTTGTGCACTCCATGTTGGTGGTGTCTTTTCTTCAGCCCAGATGCCTACCCCTTGAGAACAGACCCCTTGAGTTTGGTTACAATGCCAGCAGGGATGAACTAACCTAGGATGACTAAGCACATGGTAGCAGAGAGCACTGAGGACCCAGGCTCCAGCTCACAGCTCTGCACACAATTTGAGACTTCTCCAGACACTACCTCGGACGTTCTTTTTGATCCCATAGGCCATCTTGGGAAATCCAGACTGGGGGAGAAGAAAGTTCTGATGGGACTGGAACTTGAAATTGGCTAAATATTTACCCAATACTGAGACTACTTAAAACCAGGTAACTTTCACTGGCAAGTTTGT
The DNA here is from genome assembly GCA_004024925.1 of Scalopus aquaticus. NCBI lineage: Eukaryota > Metazoa > Chordata > Mammalia > Eulipotyphla > Talpidae > Scalopus > Scalopus aquaticus. The sequence goes on from PVIJ01004637.1 coordinate 94,952, forward strand.
TTAACTCTGTCCCCAGTAAGAATGAGAGCCCATGAGAAAGTATGGATCATTTATTTTACTTCATTTTATTTTAACATATTTCATTTTATTGAGAACACATGAAAAGTAATTTTATTTTTTACTTGCCAACTGCATCTTTGCTTGAACATTTATCTTCTTTTTGACACCCAGCAGCACTGATATTGGAAACTTAGTGAAAACTACTTTGTGATTCTACTTGGAAGTTATCACTATACAAGTAAACTTTAGTAATCTTCATGTGTCTTTTTTTACAAAAATTCTACTTCTATCCTGATGCAGTCTTACCAATCAACAAAATTTCGATTAGGGATCCCAAAGCTAACTTCCTTGAGTGAGTCAAACGAAGTTTTCCCAACTACCACTATAAACAAGAAATCTTTCTTTTAAATATTAAATCAAATTCTTTAAGTGTTAAAATGAATTCTAACTTGATGATTTTTATCTTACCACTCACTATTTTAAGTTGAAACAGTGACCTATAAATTTGTTTAAATAATAAGGTACCGTTTGTTTTATTCAGAATTAAAAGATGAAATGTGTTAAAGATGCCACTAAAAATACTTCCTCTTTTGAATATGGCCTCTGCATTGAAAATCTATGGGAATTTTTCCAGTTAACTTTCAGATCTTCTCCAAAACTTTAAGAAATATTATCTTTCAAGTAATTTGAATGTATACTTTACAAATCAAAAATTGATTTACATGTCCTTATTACCATAATATTCAACATTAACACATCTCCTAAATATTTTCTGTATCAAATTTTTTGATTAGAAAAAGTCAATAACATGGAAACATTTTAAATTAACAGAACATTTAATTACATCAGTTTCCCACCAACACACAAGTCATCACATTGGCCATTGCCATTGGCTGGCAGGGGTTCTGCCACTAAAAGCTCCGTGGTTTCCATTGTATAATTTTTCTCACCAGGCTTAGTTCAATTTTCAGTCTGAAGAGTTACCTCTTTTATTTCACCTCCCCAAGATGATCTTATTTTTTAACATCTGGTTCCTCTTTAACCATATCCAACTTTTCATTTGTAATGTGTTGTGTATACTTCCTATATGCTGCATTCTTAAGAAATTTGCTCAGGAATATCAAAAATCTTTGTATACAATATTCTTCGCCTCTCCCATGGAGTGTCACATATAGCTGGTACCACAAAGCCAGTGGTCTCCTTCAACAATCCCTCCATGACAGCACTGACAAGCCCAGTTTGGATCATGTAAAGAGAACTAGCATAATTCAAAAATAATAAACACATGCAATTCGCAGCAACCTGGATGGAACTAGAAGGGATCATGCTCAGCGAAATAAGCCAGAAAGAAAGAGAAAAATATCAAATGGTTTCACTTATAGCAGGAATATAGGGGAACCAAACAAGAGAGAGACACTCAATGAGGGAGGGGGGAGGACAAGGACTCAAAATGGGGAAGAAAAGAGCACAAGGGACGATGGTGATGGGTCACGGGTGAATCGATTGGTGGTGGGTTACCCAAGGGGAATACATAATGTAAAAAATATAAATAACAATTAAAAAATATTCAAAAACTCAAAAAAAATAAAATCACCAAAAAAGAGCACTAGCATAGCTAAAGATTTGTATACATATGCACACAGTGTATACATTTCTGTAACAGAGATATAAACTCTATGAAGGAAATAGGCACGGTGCTAAGAAAGCACAATACAGGGAGATCAAATTTAAATTGCATGTAGAAAAATCCCCTTTGAAAATATTTGAATGGGGCCTCCCTGGTGGCACAAGTGGTTAGGTCTAAGCACTATGAAGCTATTGCCAGCCACTGCAGTCTGAGGTTGATCCCCAGCCAGGGAGCTGACCCACATGGTGCAGCAGACCTCTCCTGCCTCGCCCACTGCTCCCCTCAGCAGTGTATTTCAGTCAATCCACCTGTTCTCCCTGCTCTGCCTCTGGTGAATCCTCTCACCCTCTCAACACCTCTGGCTTGCACCCAAGATCTTGTATGCATAAATAAATAAATCTTAAAAAAGAAAAGAAAAGAAAAGGTATTAAATGAAATTTAAAGGCAGTAGGCGCTATTGGGGCCTAATAAAGCCTAAGACAGGCAAGGGAAGCCGAGAGCAACCCTAGCAAGAGTAGAGTGACTGGGGGTGGGGCTGGGAGTTAGGTGGAGCAAGAGCACACAGGGAGGTGAGTTAAGATTTTTATCTTTACCTTAAGAACAACAGGAAGTCATGGAAGGTTTTTAAGCAGGGGAGTAATATATTTGATTTGCCCTTTAAAAGGTCTATTTACCCTGGCAAATAGGTGGGGAATGACTGGAGGAAATGTTTATTTACCCTGGCAAATAGGTGGGGAATGACTGGAGGACAGTGCGAGCAAACAAACAGCAAGACAGTTGGGAAACAACTTGAGTGACTCAGGTGAAAAATGAGGGTGGCTTTCCCTGGACAGTGGAGGTGGAAAGATGCGGCTAGATGCAAGAACTGCAGAGAAGATACCCAGAGACTTAGGAATGAACTGGGAATAGACTGGGGAGGGACGGGAAATGGATTAGGCCCTGGCAAGTCAAAAGGCAGTGAGAAAAAGCTGCCCCATCCTTCAAGCAGATACAGCCCTGCACTGGGGCACACAGTGGCTAAAAGTTGGGTTTCAGGTCCCTATGTACCCAGGTTTGCTTGGGCATCAGCCACCTGCACAACCAATTCCGGAGGTGGCCCCAGAAGAAGGAGACTTGTGGTGACAAGAACTGAGGGTGACTGCCAGGTCTCTGGTGGATGACAGTGCCATTTCCTGAGAGAAGGGGTCTACATTTTGTAGGTTGAGGGGTGGAAAAATCGAGTATTCCCTCTGGCACATTTTAAGGTTGAGGCATCCATCTGAAAAGATTAAACAGCCATTGTACACAAGGCTCTGGGGCTCAGAGGAGAACTGATTGGTGGAGAGGCCAACATTCTGTTGTCAACAGGTAGTTGGCCAGGGCTGGTGAGGGTGCAGTGGAAAACAGTGCAGATCAGTGTGATGGTATGGCCACACCCTCCGAAGTCCCACATGGCTTTAAGAAGCAAGCCAATGTGGGCCTCCCTGCTGGTGCAAGGGCTAAGTCTCAGCGCTATCAAGCTACCGCCAGCCACTGCTACGTGAGTTCGATCCCCAGCCAGGGAGCTGACCCACATGGTGCAGCAGACCTCTCCTGTCTTGCCCGCTGCTCCCCTCAGCAGTGTATTTCAGTAGATCTGCCTGTTGTGCTCCGCACTCTGTCTCTGGTGAATCCTCTTATCCCCTGCACCTCTGGCCTACACCCTAGTTCTTGTATGCATAAATAAATAAAAGTAAATCTTTAAAAAAAATAAACAGGCCAATGTTCCAAATAATGAGAAATTTCACATAATCACCTGGGTTTCTTTCTATGGAAAATCAGAAGCTGTGTTAATCTGGACCCAGTTGTTGAAATTGCATATTAGCTACCGCTTACTATGTACCAGGTAGGATTCCAAGCACTTCGCAAATCTATGTTACTTTGATTACAGAAAGGTACAATACAGTAAAAAGGTAGAGTAACAGCAAGTAATGGAGTGGAGTGACAGATGGAGGCATTCCGGCCCCAGGGTCTAAATGTATAGATCTGCAGCATGAGGCCTGGGGATGCTCTGGGAAGCTGCCACCCTTCTGAGGGTGGCCCCACTGCCTTCAGCAGACCCTCCCCGCTCTCTGTTGTTTCCCTGTCTCCCTCAACCCAGTCTGAGCTTCAGTTGCCATTTATTGTTTTACTCACACTGCTGTTTTCTCCTACTAGGAACTGTCACAAGGCAAGTCCAATGTGAAATGGGTTGCCTGACTGTGGTCCTCACTCAGGTGCTTAAAATGGGACTTATAATGAGACCTGCCTGCAGGCACACACAAAAATGTTAATGAAGGATTTATTTACAGAAAGGGGGAAATGAAGACAAGAATCACTCAGGGAGAAAGAGAGAGATAAATTGGCGAATGTGTCCTACCAGTTCCACTGAACTGGGACCCCAACAGCACACTGAAGCCCAGCAAAAAGCCAAGGACCCCCAAGGTCTATATGTCTGGTTATACCAAGCCTGGCTGTTTAACTCCACCCTCAGTTCCCAGCAATCCTCCCTTCAGTGATGATGACATTATGGGATTTGTAGTCCTTGGTGTCTTGGATCTCTTTGGTCTGGGGTTAGGGTGGGGTCCCTAAAACCTGTGTTTGTGGAGTTTGTTCAGGATGTCCTTTCCCTCCAACAGAATGATTTCTCTATAGCCATGTCTCTACCAAGTAGAAAAACATATTACTCTGAGCCATCTAACATTTATGAGTAAGAATTAAAAAATTATGACTGAAGTTTTTGTTTATCTATTGTCTGGTCAGATAGAGTGGCAAAAATAGCCTAATAATTAGTTTAATTCTGGCTTCCTATTTTATGATCCATTTACTCTAGAAATGCCCCCAAATGTCCTTAGTTCAGATGCATAATCCTGATGGTAAGTAACACTTATTCCCAAATATAATAAGAGATCTCTGGTGGCCTAGACTGAGCCAAAGCAAATAAGGTTGCCTCTATCAGGTTTCAAGAATTGACTACTGCCCAGAGTGTATCCTGTTCACCTGATAATACAAATCTTATTATTCTGCCCTTACAATGGGACATCCAATGGCCGATTATGGGATGTTGTCCCTGTAATCAGATCTCTTTCCTCCCATGCAAGCAAATAAGGGGATTTTAGCTGGGAAGAGCTCACTTTTATAAATTGACCTTTGCAGTGAGACACACCATGTGTGTTAGCACTTTAATTTCTCCAAATATCTCTAAACTGTCTCCCTTGGTATTACCAATATGCTTTTCCACCTATGCTTTTAAAACACCTTATTTATATATGGTCAGGTTTGGTGTTTCCCAACTGAGCAGACATGACATGTCAGAATAATCTTAAGTGAAGAGAGAGAGAGAGAGAGAGAGAGAGAGAGAGAGAGAGAGAGAGAGAGAGAGAGAGAGAGAGAGAGAGAGAGAAGAGAGGAAAAAATTCAAATAATTAAAGAAAAGGGGTGGAGTTAGATGGGAGCTTAAAGCTGCAGAATGAATTTTAAAAATGGAAAGGTGGGAGCATGTTTAAATGCCATGGGACAGAGAGAAAATTTGAAAATTAGAGCAGGAGAGGCGGGTCCTATGCTGGATTAGCAGGTTTCAGAGTTTAGATGGAGGACAGAGAGCTCAATCTCCGAGAAGGGAGAAGATAAAACGTAAGTACAAGAGGGCAAAATGTTCAGAGACATTCTATTTAAGTCTTTTATTTTATGCCTTTGAAGGAAAAGGCAAAATAAACTCCTGAAAACAAAAGGGAAGACAGTGGAGTACCCTGGGAGAGCAGTGAAAAAGTGGTCATAGAGAAAGGGAAATGGAAAATGTCACAAACATAAGTTACAAAAACTTAATCTAGTCTGCTGAGAAACCTTGACAACATTCAAACTTCTGCACTAACTGATAAAGAGACTGACACCAGTTGAACCCATGTACCGACGGACGTGCAAGTGCAGCTATCTACTTAAAGAGTACTGTCCCTACTTAAAGAGTATATAAACTCAGGGGAATCGCAGGCTTACAGAGCTTTGGCTCGGACGCTGAATGTGCTGAACCTCCCTCTGGCCGCCAGCTCTCAGCATGAATGCTGACCTCACCTGCATGACTATCTTTGACTGCCACCTTCCACGGCTTCACAGACAACGCTTCGACTGGAACTGTGAGTCCTAAGAGAAGTTGTGCTATTGAAGACCTCAGTCACGTTCTCGCTAATGTTTGCTCCTTAATATTTGATGTTAGAAATTAGATGTCAATTTAGAACCTGTATGAGAGTGAACTAGCATAATAAAAATCTCTTTGGAGACCAAATTCGACCAAAACTGACTTTGTGTTTGCAGCAGAAAGATAGAAGCACACTGAAGCCTTGCCAAGAGTACTTCACTTAGTTGAGGATGGAGATCACAAACCTTTAGAGGTTATCAATTTGCAGCTAATTGATTTTCTCTACTGCTGCTTAATAGCTTGGCAGTAGTTTTGGAGAAGGTCAACAATCTGGTTGATACCTGCATAGGCAGCAGAAGAATAAGTGGAATGGGAGACCAAAGGATAAACAAAGTTTGAATGCTGGTGGGAATGACTGGAATGACATTGTAATCATGGAGTGCAGGCTGGGAAGGGATAATGGGAGCCAGGGAGCTGCATGAAGAGATGGTAGCAAGGAGAACTGGATAAGGTCACATGGAAAGTTATGGAGTAAGAAAGCTGCAAGGAAAGGAAGGCTTTGGCAAAAGAGGGCTTAGAGTTAAGGTTTTACAGGAAGAGTAATTCTGTGTGATAAAACAATCTAGGGCATGACTTCATGTGTTACTGGAGTGAGTGAGGGGTGGATGTCTGTAAACTAGAGGTCAAATAATGTGAGGCTAGAGCAAAGGGATTGGTCCTATAGGCTGACATGACCCAGACATAATGGCAGAAATAAAAATTAAAGAATCAGCTGATGAGTCAGATTGTCAAGTTTGCTGATGAGCAGCATTGCGAATAGTAGGTATAAAGAAACCATAAGTTAAGTGGAAGGTGCAGTATTAGGACAGTAGTGGAATGTTATTTCCATATTTCCAGCAAACAGCCCTCTCTGATTGTGATGTATTTTCTGACTTGACAGAAAGCTTATGGACATCTGGGCCTGTCTCATTTGATGTAATCATTCCACAGTACCTGGCCCAGTGCTTGGCAACAACTGGAAATAAAAGACTAAAATCTCTAGTGATATTTTATGCCCATTTATACAGTTCTCAGTACCTAGAATGCCTATGACTTCCTCTTTTGCACTATGTAGAATTCATCTGTTTGTAAAGCCTGCTTCTCTCATAATTTTATAAACTTTGAGGACAAGGATTATCACATTAATTTCTTTTTGCAATCCCATCAGGTAACTGTCTGTCTGCTCCATATTCATTCCAGTATCAAATAAATAAATGAATAAGGGCTGTTAAGAACTACCATTTCTGATTAAGCACCATTACCAAGTAGTGAGTTGTGCTTTTACATAAAAAGTCTGCTTGGGAAGAGGAAAACAATCTTAGAAAGGTTAAATATTTTACCCAAAGACACACAGGTAGTAAATATTAAAGCTGGCATTTGAACACAGTTCTGATTTCAAAACCTATTTTCACATGATGTTTCCACCGTGTCTAGTCCAAGTGTAATCACTAGCACTAAACCAGGTTTAGGCTCCATTGTGCTAACTTTATCTTTAGAGCAATGATTCTCAAGGGATTTTTAAAGAGTTGCCACATGTGCTAGTCCTGTGTTCTCTGAGGAACAGATGCCAAGATGTGATCAAACTAGCAAGGATTTTAATAAAAACATGTAAGGAAATGCCCTGTGGGAGAAAGCAAGGAGGTAGAGCCAGAGAAGGCTGGGAGAGCCATTAGACCCTTAAAACAAGCAAAGGAGTAAAAGATTGCCTGGTAGTCTAATGAGGGTTGGACAAAGCAAAGGGGAATTTTAAATTAAAAAACTTTTTAATTTTTGGTGTTACAATTTGCTCTTTCTTATGTGCACGTTCCATTCACTCGCCACCAAACCACCGGCGCCCATACCCCATCTACCTTCCTCCCCAACCCACCTCCCTTAGAGGGCAGTTTTTGAGTCAAAATTCACCATCAGAAGATACCTGTCTCCCAGAACAGATGTGCCCATAGTATCCCCGTCTCAAGTCCTTGGCTGGGAGCAGCTGGAAGGGTGGTCTCAGCACAAAATGGATTTCAAAGTCAGCAGCTGGGACATTGGTTAGTCATACTCCCTTGGCTGGAAGTCAGCCAGGCCCATTTCCATGGCTGCCACACCATGCTGGACGGCTTCTTGGAGAAGGGCTGCTTTCTGCTTTGTTTCACCAGCAGTTTACCCATCTGCTGACTCTGAATTCCTATAGTTTTATAATCTTTGATGTTATCTATCAAGTCTCCATAGAGTAGACTATTTAAACAAGTACGATCTTTTAAAACATTCTTTCGTCCTTCCATTTAGACAAAATGCTTTCTCCTTTTAACATCTCTGAAAAATAGATGAGTACTCCAGGCCTTGACTCTTTGGACTGATTCTCTTTAGCATTTTGGTCTTAGTACATATGAATGGATTATTGTTTATCAAATTAGGATTTAAAAGTCCTGATTTCAGGTCTGTTTTGAACAGATTCTTGTATAGTCATAATAACCAGAACTGGCGTTTTCATCACTGAAACATTAAGTAACTCTGTGCTGAATGTGGTGCTAAAACACAAGGTCAACTGAACTGTGAGTCTGAACTTTTAAAGGTTACTGAGAATATGAAGACGTCAATGCCTTTGAAAGAGTTTATTACTTACCGTTCTAGAAACAAGAGACACGGCATGCCCATACAGGGCTGCAGGGGAAGACCCAGGGTCAGTGAGGAGGCAGAAAGGAATAACCAGGGAACAGAGGCCACAGCCTTTATTGGGGTTTCCATGGGAAATTTAAGGCAGGGTAAGATAAACAGCATAGGACTGGCTAGTGGGAATAATTCCAGAGGATACAGGGCTGCTCCAGGTTTCAAAGTGATTCAGGGCAGGGGAAATACCGACATGATGTGAGACTTAAAATGAGGTGATTGGGAGTATGGACAAGGGTTTACATCAAAAGGTGGGTTCACTGGCAAGTTGTCTACTATTCTAAGACTTAAATAATCCTGGAAGGGACGTCTCTCTTCACTCAGCAAGGTTCAAATCACCCAGCAAAGATGTCAAATCAAAAATACAGAAAATAAGACCCCAACATAATTAGGAGGAACACCCCCTTTTCATTTCTTGTCTCCATTAACAGCTACTAAAGAGCAGAGCAGCACAAGGGAGGTGTAGCACATTTCTCCCCACATTCCATTAAGAGTGCAGGTGATTTTTTGGGAAGAAAATTTAAAATAGAAGAGGATCCTATTCTTTACGCATTGCTCTTTGTTTTCCAAATATAAGTTAACTAATACTTTTCTTTCATGTCTTTCCTTGCTTTTGCACATTACAATTTTATCTTGAATGAGCTGCCTGAGAAGGGATCAACATTTCTGTTATTTTTCTGTGCTGGAATGGTGTTCACCTTCAACATACATTGCAAGACCTCATCTCCTTACAACAAGCCTGTGAGTATTATGACTGCATTCCCTAAAAGGAAAGTATGACTCAGCATTGAAAAGCTTTACAGCAGAACACTGGTTGGAGTCAGGTCTGATGAAGCCCATGCTCTTTCCAGGTGTGGCTACAGGGGAATTAAGTGCAAACAACTTTAACATTTATTATTTAAGAACTCTAACTTCACATTTAATTTTGAAAGTATAATTTAAAAGCTAAGTATTGCCTGTGCTTCTATAATACTTTTATGTTTTCAAAATTTTAGTCTTACTAGGCAATTGCCTTCTCACCTGAAATAAAATTTCCTAGCTGATTTAACATCAGTATTACTTTATTATGGGGTTATTTTCAGGAACCAAATCAAAAAACATTAGAATGCAAGCGTTATGGATCATGTCTTGGTTATTAAATTTTTTTGAATAGGTAACATTTTCACATTTAGCTTACACTGTAAAATTGATTATATATATTTGTATATAGCTACATACATATATATGCACATAGTTATAAATTAGTGTGCAATGAAATTTCCTTTTCACTTCTCCCTCAGCCACCAAGTCCTCTCCTCACACACACCAAGGCCTTTGGTTTCTTGTTTAGCCTTCCAGTTAATTTTATGGACATACCAATAAACACATACACATTAAGATGTATTTCCCCCATTCCTTCCTCACACAATCAAGTGACTATATTTAAAATAAAACAGAACATCAAATTTTTGGTAAACAAAATTTAATACAACCATATAGTCAAGTAATAATGGTTAAAAGACATTTTATTAGATACAACTTTTAAAAAATTAAACTATGCACAGAGTATATTTAAACAAAACATTTAAGTATTAATGTGTTATATATTGAATTGGGAACAAATACATTTTCTTTTTAACTGTGAAGACTGGAGATTCTAATTGAAAGCAAATGACATTTGGCGGCCAAGGGTCTAAGTTGTAAAACAGTGTACTTTTGTTCAATTCTGTAATTGTGTTATCTTAGCTCCGGAAACTCTCAACAAAAATTTAAATAAAGAAGCTGCAGGGAAGGGTGTTGGGGAAGAGTAAGAACTTTTTCAAGAAAGTTAAATTTTGAAAAGTCTGTAGAGAAAAAAAAGAACACAACGAACGAAACAAATAGATTTACTTTTTTGATATTAGATGTAGATATTGCAAGTGATGGTTACAAGGGTTTTATCAATTTAATATAGGTGTTTTTCTCAATATCTCAATAAGCACCTTGGTATCAAAAACAAACCAAACATTGTAATAAAACTCCAAACCCCCAACAACCTCTCTTAGCATTATCATTCTGCCAAGCAACTACATGGTTGGTGCTCATTAAAAAATTTAAGAAGAGAATTTTATTTACTCTAAATAGAGTATTTAGATTGAAAAAAAAAAGTTGAAATAGCACTAGAGAACTTAAGGCACATAAATTCAGATGATTTTTTTGAAAACATTAAAACAAATTCTTTGGAACAATATATAAAATAAGTTATGACAATTGCTGTTTTAAAAATTATTGATGATGATCATCTTTAGCACTAAGTAAATTTAATATCTAAGGCAATCACACAAATGTAAAACATTCATATAAAACGTTTAAAAATGTTTGAAGTATGTTGCAAGTGTCTCTGGAATTATCAGTTCACACTCCTGGCTCAAGTGGTTTCTGGTGCCTAGAACTGGATGTGACAATATGTCTAGTTAGCTAGTCAAACCTACTGCCTTAAAGGTCAACCAAATTGTCCCATTCTGGTTACTTGGTATGGTGAAATTATTTAACTAAAGAATAATGGGCTGAGGTGATGTAAACCTAGCTTTCAATATAATGCACAACAAATCCTAATAAGGCCAAAATTACATTGAGGTTTACCGGTGTCTTGAGTTTAGTAAAATAAGGCACTCCACAGGAAGCCTTTAAGAGACATTATCTTATCACTTCGCGCCAGGTAGAAATCTCTCCTCTTTAAAAATCAGTCTAGAGTAGAAAGATGTCTTTTCCACACGTCTCAAGACACAAAAGGCACACACAAACAGCTCAACCCTTCTCTTTTCACGATGGGTTCTCACAGCAGTTCTTTAAAAAAAGATCTATTGTCATATCCAGACAACAGGAAAAAAAAATACCTGGTTTGCATATTGACAAAAGTTGTATATTTGAACTTTTGTCTTTCCTGAGTTTCAAAAAGGTATTTGACAGTAGAGATACATAAATAGTTCATATTCACTAAGAGAAAAATGTTTCAGTCCACAAAACATTTTCATCTTTCTAAATATAAAAGAATGAATGTTCAACCACCATCATGTGTGAAGCCCCTTTATCAAATTAAATTTACTCTAGAATCATAACTGAAGTTTTAGTTATGGCACTTTAAACACCCCCAATAGGCAAAATGTTAATACCCTCCCTGAGTATTTACATGATGTTTTCTTAACACCTGGTTTAAATGGAGTAAAGAGCTATATTTCAGTCATTTAGGAAAAAGTGAAGATCCAATAGACTACCACTTTCATACCTGTGCAGTAAAGTCAGTCGAAGATTAGAAGAGAAAAGGAAGGTCTTTTGTTGCAAAAATCAGACACTTTATAGATCACTCACATATAGGAAAACTTGAAGGATTTAAGTTCACAGGAAAAAAGGGTACTTTTCTGTTGATCCACAAAATATGCCTTTGAATTTCCTTTCCACTGAGGTATCACAGCTGGGTTTAGCAAACTCATATCTACTTCCAATTTGTTTTCTGATCTTGTAAAACTGTATGTTCTATATAGAGTCTGACTGTATACAAGTCATCATACTAATACTCATCATGTACTTTCAAATATAAAAAAAAATTCTAGAAATGCCCAAATAAGAGCATCTTCTGGAACTGAATTTAATAAGGTCTACGACTTTTTACTTTATGTGCTTTTCTCTGATCACCACAAACTGATAAAATTCTTGTTGTTTGTATGTATGTGTACATGACTATACTATGATCTACATGTATCTATATGTATACAAACACAAAGGCTTATATGAACATGACCTATCAAAAGAAAATCTGTCAGCTTTATAGTGACAGTATGGATATACTCTAACACCAATTTCATTGATATATTTCTTTTGATATATTAGTTATATGCTAAAATTATTTTACCAATGCTAAAACTTATGTATCAAAAATCAGTAAAGGAAGATAATGAAAGGAAATCAAAATACCAGTTGGGTAACTTAAAAAATAGTTACTTTAGTTTCCTAGAATTCAAGGTAAGTTCATGGTGGCCTGCTTAATTTATGCAGTTTTAAATTAGGCAGAGAAAAAAAAATTTAAGCAATATTGGTACAAGGTCTATGTTTAAACAAAACTCTTTTATAGAATTTCAACTCAAATTTGCTACAATAAACACAAAGATAAATGTATACTAAAACACAAGTAGATAATCAATAGTTTACAACAAAATACAAGAATACAAATTATCTTGACAAGGTTTTTTTTTGTGTGATGTGTCTGTATTTATGGATGAACATGATCTTATAGATACACATGAAAATAACAAGTATCACTTGCATAATCCTCAGCATTACAAAACACTATTCTCAGACATTATCTTATTTACTGTAAAGAATTTCTGAACTAAATATGTTCCATTATCTACAAAAAGTATAATGCAGAAGTAGATGTTTACTTTAAAATTAAAGTACAAGTACTCCAATTATACCTATAGTTGTTTTTCAACTAAAATGAGAAAATATTGTTTCTTGAACTGTTCTGATAACTGTCACAAAAAGTATCCATAACCTTTTAAATTATGATTTCAAAAATAAAAATTCCCTAAAAATTGGTAAGATTTTCAAAGTTTTCCTCAGCATTCAGATTCCAGCTAAGAATTAAAGTTGATTCCATATGTTTTAAGAAAAATCTCTGCATTACTCTAAGATGAGAAAAAAAAGTATTCACCAATGTTAGGTTTTCTGTCCAATTACCTTGGTTTTAACAGAAACCTGCTTAAACTATAATAAAATATCTGCATCATCTCTATTATGACAATGAATATACAATTATAATGTGAGACAACAATAGTACCTGGGAAATAGAAATGTAGGCTACCTAGAATACCCTTAAAATGTGAATTATTATCTGTCCACCCAGGAATAACAATAATCATGTATGCTGTAGTTACTGCCATCTCATTTGCATTAAAAAGAATTTTTACATTGCTCTCTGAAAACTAGTAAACTTTATAAACTGGAACTGAAAAATCTAGACAAAGGCAATTTGCTGTATAAAAGCTCTGAGAATAATGACTAATACTTTACACAATGGATACCAAATGAAAGATTTATCTTAGAAGACTGTAACTACTGCTGTTGAGGTTTTTTTTTAGATAGCTATATAATTTTAAGAGGAAAATGGACCCACTGAGATAGGTGGTCCCTGCTTTATCATTTAAAGGCAACCTAACAGTAGAGATTCCCAGAATTTTCAGCTGTTCACAAGAAAGTAGGATAACCAGGAAAAAGATCCTCACCCAAAGCACCATATTCATGAGGTCAAACTCTTATTGGGCTAGGGAGAAAATCTGTCCCTGTTTTTCATAAGATAATATTGTGATATGATTTAACTCCTTAGCTAGGTTTAAGGAGCTTCCCAATACAATTTAGAGATGATACAGAAATACTTTGAGAGCCACATGGGTCTTTTTTCCTTCAACGGCCTTACTTTTTCTTAGGAACTAATCAAAAATTTTAATCCTCATTTCAAGGGCACTTGCTTTTCATATCTCCTACTCAGTCTCCTCCCAAAAAATGTTCAATGAAAGAGAGCAATTCAAAGAAATAATAAAAATTCAGTATTTTATGATACTCAAATTATTTTCATTATAATTTTATCAATTATAGAAACAACCTTCAGTAAAATTAACAATTTGTACATATTTTAGTGACAAATATTCTTTAAACTGATTTTTCATTTTAGAATGTGTCCTCAGCTTTCTAAGACTCAACCTAAACGAAGCCTTAAGTCATATAATTTTCTATCTACATATGAGAAGATAAGGAATATACAGTCTTGCAGAGATACACATACATATATAAAGAGAACATACACTTATTCCTAAAAGGTATGTAGGCAGACATTATTTCTTATTCCACACAGGTTTTCACAAATACTTACAAAGATACGCTCTCAAAGCCCAAGCAACAACCACGATTACCTTCAACGAAAAAAATATTTTTTTCAAATACAATAAAGGCTTTATTACAATTTGAAAGATTGATATTTTGGGGAGAAAGGCACCACAACTATTATTTTTATTTTTTTGTGCATATGGCACAAAGGAGATATGTCAAGTTCCCACTCTGGAGTTTCAAAAACCTCTCATCTTGGATTGGTGTGGCTTCTTGGGTGAGGTATCCTGGTTTTAGAGCTTAAAGAATTTTTCATTATATCTATGAATAGTCACACAGCCATGATACGACACTGGCCGGGGCATTGCAGCTACCCCCGTGATGATACTTGTCGCAGGATCATAACAGAGAATAGTGTCTGTTGCATCTCCATTTTCCCGTCTTCCACCCAGGATATATATTTTACCATTACACACAGACATACCACAGTTTTCCTGTTTAACCAAATAGATAAAAAAAAAAAAAAAATTAACTGTTGAAGGTGAGAAATTTGGTAACAAACTGAAAAGTAAAATGAGACATGCTTAAATATAGTTAAAGAAAAAAAAAGGAGAAATGAATTAAGCTCCCCTTTGGTTGACTAAGAGAAGGGTTTTAGCAATGATTGTTAAACAAAAATATTTTTGAAGAGCTTGACTTGCTTCTCCTATTAAGGAAGGTCCTTTATTATAGAGAGAGGTTATTACATTATCACAAAACAGGAATATTATTCATTATATGGAATTATCCATATTCATTATGTGGAAATACCCATATGGAATGAATGGAAGAATTATAATCAAATTAACAAGGCACTGTTATTAGGGACTTTGGGTCATAGAAACAACCTAAATAAGATTTTACAGTTAACTTTTCACATGATGGGATTCTTAGCTAAATTCTTCTTTTCTGTCAATAATGTAATTATAATACTATACAAGACAGATATTCTTGCAAGGATAAGGGTGATTCTTTAAAGAAAAAATTACAGGGCCTCCCTGGCGGCACAGCTCTTAAGCGCTGCGCTGTTGGCAGCGGCAACGCCAGTTTGATGCCAGGCGGGGGAGATTCCCACATGGCTCGGCAGACCTCTCTTGCCTTGCCTGCTGCTCCCCTCAGCAGTGTATTTCCCTGGATCTGCCTGTTCTGCTCCCTCCTCTTGGGGACTGTAACAGACTGTTTTTGCAGTGGCAGTCACCTCCTCAACAGCTGGTCTCACTGTACTTGAATAATAATGAAGTCTATCGATCTGCCTGTTCTGCTCCCCACTCTGTCTCTGGTGAACCCTCTCTCCGCCCCATACCTCTGGCCTGTATGCATAAATAAATAAATCTTTAAAAATAAAGAAAAAAATTACAGGAAAACTGTCTCACTATTATATGCATCTGGTTATTCTGCAGGTCAAATATTCTTTTATGTACAGTTTACTTTAATTCAGAAACTTATTGCATATTATCTTGGATCCTTATAACCAACAACAATGAGATGGGTTTTACTGATAAGTACAATTAACATTTTTACTTGATCAGATTTGCTATATATAATTTTTGCTTTTGTAGAAGAAATTAAATCTTGGTGAACTGATCTAACAGAATTTGGTATCTTCAGAGGTCTGTAAGAATTAGTGAGCATGTAAGATGCCTATATTAGAATCTGTATATATCCAGAATGACTTGGCTCGTTCTCATTAGTGAATGACAAACTTTTCTCCATAATATCACCCATGAATAGTACCAATTACGGACCAAACGATAACATTTTTCATCTAAAGCACAACAAATTTTTTTTTACAAATTCTAAAAGATCTGAATACAAAAAAAGTACCCTTAGCTTTTAGGTACAAGCAAGCTCACACTGTTAAACCTTATAATCAGTCACACTGATGATGGTAATAATGTTCAGAATTAAATGAAGCAAGCAATCTTGAGAACGGTTATTCATTCATCAGGAAGTGACTTGTGCTAGATACAGTTTATTGCACTCTATGAGACTCTCATGAATGATGGCACTAGGAAGAAAAATAATTTATCAACAAATGAAGTTTTAATGTTATTTTTCAAGACTGAAATGAAGCACTGAAATGTCATAAAAAATACCATTCCCTTAACTCTCACTTTTATAATGCTTTAGGTTTACATGCTAAAATGCCATCAATAAATAAAAAGAATCAAGTTTCTTTTCATTTACTATTCTTAACTTTAGTGACATTTTAAATTAAATACCTTGTCTGGTGAAAAATTAATAAAAAAAAGACTGCAATGAAGAAGTCTTCATCATTGACTTTTAAAAAATCACAGACTTTTCAATAATTCTAAGCATTTAAAAGACAGCTCTGAATTCAAATAGCGAAATGTTTGATTTATCATTTTTCATTGATCCACATTATAGGGGTAAGAACAGACAGCTCAAAAACTGTCCATTAATATATACAAAGACACACTCAGAGATACTATATAAGAACAGAGCAGGGGAGAAAGAATTCTAAAAATTTCAGGATTTTTTGCTTTAAAACATTTAATATAGAATACCAGATTTGAACATGAATTATTTGTCTTTGTTATGATATGATCTAAATGTTTTTCCCTGAAAATTTAAAAGTCAGTTATTCATTGTTTAATTACATTAAATGTGCTATGTGCAACTTGTTTTCTTCTTAGGTTTACTTCAATCATTTAGTTAAAAACATTCATTGTATGCCCTGCATTATACTAGATGTTAGCAATTACTTTCCTAAGCTGTTATTGTTTTATACAGTTTAGACAAGTTCTAATGAAGAGTAATTCATTAAAATTAAAATTTTAAATTATTTAAATAGTCACTATAACAAACTAATAAAGGTTAGTTTAGATTAAAACATTTAGAAATAAGTGTAAATACTTGCTACACTGGACTACAATGTGCATCTTATGAGGCAGGGCACATTCTCCCCACTACAGGGTTGGAGTTTGGACTTTCCAGAAGGGGTCACTGAGCTAGAGAAATGTGGTTCATTTAACTTAAATGTGGTATGAGCAGTATAGCCTCTGTACCATGAAGCTGAAGGTCTTACCATCCCCCTTTCATCAGCTGAAGCAATGTTATCTAATACTAATTGGAGACTATACCTCAATGTCAATAATTTTAGAAAAATGGCATTATATTTAACTGTATCCACTAGCTTTACATTTTATATCTTACATAAGAATATCTTAAAAATTAGGGCCCTCTGTTACTTCAGTTTCTCATTTATTTGTTCAATAAAAATGTACAGAACACCAAAAAATGTGATACAATAGAGATGAATTAGGGAAGGAAACTATCTTCAAGAAGATTGCATTCTAGTACAGAAATAAACATTTATACCTACAAGGTATAAATAGATGCGTAAATGTAGTGAAAGATTAGGAAAAAAGATATCAATTCTAAACAGGATAACCTCAGTTTGTTTCAAGTATGAATTAGTCCTTGAAAGAGAAGAGAATTACAAGGAGAAAAGGCAGAAAACACATTAGAGACTAAGAGGACAACAATGGTCAAGGCAAGAACATATATAATCTGTAAATGAAACGCAAGCCTCCATAAAATTCACAAGAGTATGGGGATGTGGAAACCTTCTGTGGTGAAGCTCCTGTGCTTGTGAGGCTTCTGGACCTTATCCTATATAACTCTTCACCTGGCTGTTCACCTGTACCCTTTATATATTGTTATGGGAAATATATGCAGTTTCCCTGAGTTCTGTGAGCTACTTTAGCAAATTATCTAACCCAAGGAAGGGTTGTGGGGATGCTGATTTTTGCAGCCTGTTGGTTAGAAGTACTGGGGATAAAACCTGGCCTCTGAAGCAGCAGCATTCTTGTGGGACTGAATTCTTAACTTGAAAAATTCTTAACTTGAGTAATGATTTGATATATAGCATCAGAATCAAACTGAATTCTAAGGTACCCGTGTATGTGGTGTAAGAAATGTTGAGTGCAAGGGAGAAGCAGAGTTTTTTTCATTGATTATGTTGTTTAGAAACAGAAAATGTAGGTTTGGAAAGAAGGTAAATTCTAAGTTTGAAGTCTTGGAACATCCATGGAAAATACCAAATTCCATTATTAGATAGTTGGAAATTTGATTCTGGAGCACAGGAGAGAGGCTTCAATGGATATGAAGACTTGAAGTCATCAGTATTGAGTAGTAGATGAGATCATTCAGCAAGCTTTTAAGCAGGGAAGAGAGAAGGGGAAAGACATTCAAGAAATATCCATATTCAAAGGCTGGGTGGAGAAAACAAGAGAATATGAATGACACTGGGGAGATAGCAGTAATATGGCCAAAGGGAAGTACAGCATCTCTAGGGTGGTATAGGTAGAGTCATATTTCCAGCAAGAGAACCACCATTCAGTGGTGGAAGAGAGGAAAATCAGGTTATGAATCAAAAGACTGAGGGAAGGCCTTTTGGGGAGGGCAAGAAACTTAGGAGGGGAGGAAGTATAGGCGGAGAGTGTGAATGAAGGATGCTTGAACACCGTCATTTCTGTTATAACAAAAACCAAAGGAACATTTCTTCTCTCTTGAAATATGCAAGAAAAGAGGGGAAAGGACGGCAAGATTTTGGAAAAGGTCAATGAAAAAAAATCAACAGTCCATGAGCAACAGCTACTTCCCCATGGGATGGTAAAAGAAAGTTATTTCAAGAAAACAATTTTTTGGAAGGAGTTCAAAATAGGTATACCCCATAATAATTAAAACAGCTTGGTACTGGAGCAAAAACAGACACATGGACCAATGGAACCGAATAGAAAACCCAGAAATAAAACCACATATTTATGGACAACTAATCTTCGACAAAGGAGCAAAGAATATGCAATGGAACAAGATTAGTTTATTCAATAAATGGTGTTGGGAGAACTGGACTGCTACATGCAAAAAAATGAAGCTAGACCACTACCTCACACCATGCACAAAAACCAACTCAAAATGGATAAAAGACCTCCAGATAAGACCTCAAACCATAAAGTTTATAGAAGAAAAAATAGGCAAAACTCTATATGACATACATCTAAGCAAAATCTTTAAAACCACTTCCCCCATAGCGAAGGAAGTAAAAGAAAAGATAAACAGCTGGGACTACATCAAACTAAAAAGCTTCTGTACAGCAAAAGAGACAATAATTAAAACAAACAGACACCCTACCAATTGGGAGAAGATCTTTGCACACAACACAACTGATAAAGGACTGATAACAATAATCTACAAAGAGCTCACACAACTCAAAAAAACAAAGCCAACAATCCAGTCAAAAAATGGGCAGAAGAGCTAAAAAGACACTTCTCCAAAGAAGAAAAGCAAATGGCCAACAGGTACATGAAAAAATGTTCAACATCACTTATAATCAGGGAAATGCAAATTAAAACCACAATGAGATACCACCTCACCCCAGTGAGAATGGCGCACATTAATAAAACAGGCAA